>JAPUBX010002550.1:0-35415 GCA_028672205.1 Proteocephalus fallax
CTTGTCGACTTGAGAGCAGGAAGGGTGCCGTTTTGCAGAATTGTAAATCAAGCAGTGGGTAATGGACCTTGCACTTGGCTGACCAAACGGGAGCTCGGAATTTACGTAGCTACCACTAAGTGCAGCCAAGATTCGACAAGTTTATTTCTGAATGCAACTTTAGGAAAGTGATGATGCTGAAATGTTACCAAAATTTGACACAAACCTGGGGGCTTCACAAATCTGAGTCGATGGTCTTCATGAAAAGCGCATTTGTGTCAAATTTTAACAAATGGCATCTTTTAAGGATTAGCTCGTCTACCGTGAAATCGACAGTTGACGTTTAAATACTGCATTCATCGCGTATAATGTAGTTTCCTTCCAAAAAAATCGATGCAGTTAGTAAGGATAATGCATAAAACGTTACCACTTACGCACTTAGGATCTAGTTCGATACCCTTTTATCCATAACTTAGAATACTTAAAAACTGACATGCGGATGAACCGGCTTCATTAATGTCGCGGCCAATGGCGTCCAATAATCGCGATACCCGGCCAATGTCGGCAACGACGGATTTAAAGTCATGTCTCTAACTGCGAATTCCGTGTCGAATTTGAATGTACCTATATACTTTTTTAATTTGCCTCACAAAAATCAGCGTCAATCTAAATGTCAAGCCTTGGGTTCGTTTTTTATACTGCATAGTGTTTTAGTGATTTTTCATGTGTTTAATGCGTAGACGGTCTATAGACGAACAATGTTCACTTGTATAGGGAAAACGTTATTTAATCAAATGGTCCCCTTTTAATCCTTCTTCTACGTTGAATCTCAGATTTTGCTTTCTTGCAGGTCGAGACAGTTCGAGATTTTGACAAAGGTTAATAAAATGCAGCTCTAAAAAAACTATCCAATCAACAGGACCTTTTTTAAACCCAAGCGACGACCATTTTCTAACCCTGTTTGATATCGTTCGGCTAAAATATAAAAAAAAGTGTCTTACCGAAAAACCATTATTCGTTATTTATAACGAATAACTCAACACAGTGAACCGGGCCATTTATGTCTGATTTTATAGTTGCCGGTGCCCTGTAAATTGTTTTATTACAATATCATTAAGAAAATTGACCCAATTCGACGAGTTATGTTACATATCGAATGCTTTGGGGTATTAGCATCTTATTTTGGAACGTGGTAAATCTATCGGGAATTTTACGTTTAAGTGCTTCCTGCTTATATCATTTGGCATTTACATTCCCTAAAGATATTCAATAAAAAAAGACGACTGATAATGAACCACGTTTAATCGTAAAAGAAATCGCGTTTACTAGCCAAATCTTCGACGAAGCTCAGCGCACATAAACTCAGCAACGTGGTGTTTTTAGACAAAGTGGTCGAGGTCACTCTAGAGTCTAGACTGTTGTCGACAGACGAATAGAAACCAGGCACTTGGGGGCAACATTTTTACGTTTCAGTCCACTGTACTGCAGTCGGCAGGGGCATATAGTGGAAGGCTTCGCGGAAGATAGTTAGTCGGCTAAAAATGATACGGCGAAGTCAATGAAGCGAAAAATTGCTTAATTGTGTTGCGGATAAGTCGGTAAAACGTTCGTGTCGTCCGATACAAGTCATTTTCATCGTAGCAGCGTTGTTACATCAATAGGCTGCATCCATGTGAGGTGATTTGCGCAGACGGAATCCTCACCGAAGATTAGGAAATACCAATCAAATTGTAAAAAAAACAATACCCGTTTTATCATTTAACAATTTCAATTGTCCCCACTACGGCTTAACATTTGTTTCCAAACCGGCCACCGCGCCAGATATGCGGTGAATGTCGGCCGCCGAATGTCCAGAACAACAGAGTGTTTGAAAAATGCATTGCAGACTACCAAACAGCCCAAGTCTCCGTTTTACAATGGGTCCAGCCTTCGATTTTGATGATGTTATTTGTCACACAAGATGATTACTAAAATAATATGAGTATGCATTATACAAAATACGTTTTCATTAGCGTAGTCAATTATTCCTGTCCACCTGATGGTTCGACAACCTTTTTGGTTATTCTTAAAAACACTTTGGCGTTGTTAAATTGTTGGCAGCATCTCCGACGTCTTTTATTTACTGTTGGAACACTTACGCTCTATGTTTAGTAAATATCTGTCCCTTTTTTGTTGTGGCAAGACAGAAATCGTTTAATCGCTTTGAAATATTTCGCTTTCTTAAATTTAGAAGAAAATACCACTGACAGAATGTACGAAATATGTTTTCAATGCGATGCCAACGAACCTGACCACTTACGATGTTAAAGCGCTGACCCAAATTCAGTTGCAGGTCAGATATTTAAAAAAATGTTTGCCAAGCTTTCATCCTATGCAAAAGTCTAGTTTTATGATATCGAGAGTGTTAATAACAGCCACATTTTCAACAAAGAGAAGACAAGTGATCGAAATGTCACGTTTTTTTAAGAAAATATATATTTCCAAAAAACTGATTCGAGTATTCGGTTAAATAAGAACTGGGAATGTCATTTGAAATTACAATGCCATAATCAAACATTAACACCGACGGTTCCAGGTACAATGAATAAAACGATCTGCTTGCTTTTGTGAAATAGCGAAACATTAAACATTTTTCCGTCTAAATTGTATGGTAAATAAAATACAAATCTTTAATCAAATTTTTTTCTGTTCTGCCAATAAAAGTGTCGAGCCATTTTATTCTCTGGGAGTCTGTCGGAATAAACTCTCGTCAAAACAACAGCGATTACGTTATAAACCATGCTGATGGACGGCGCAACAGAACAAAGATTTTATTGAAGACTTGTTTTCGAGTCCTGTTTTTATTGTTGATCGAACACAGTAAAAAAATCTTCCCTGAAACAAAAATAAATGAATAGCGATCGAAAATGTATCATTTTGGGAAATTTCATGTAGCTGATATGGCTTTTTTATGCTTAAGTAAAAAAACCATTATGAAAGAAAGTTAGATATCTTCAATATTTCTATGTATTTGAAAACGCTCTTGTTATTCTAATCGTAGAATTAAAAGCGCGCTACGTTTATTAATTTTAAAGATATCGAATTAAAATTATATTCTATGTCAAATCGTCTCAAATAATGCTGTATATAATTCCCGACTTATGTTCTTCATAGAAAACAAATGACTCAAAGGAAATTGAACTTACGGTAGTTAAGTTAACTATTCCCTCTAACTAATGAGAAACTCACGACGCAAGTTACGCAAAATTACCGTTGCAATTAATATTGCAAACCAAATTAAATAATATATTTTTGCTAACCATTTAAACGAACTTATGAAAAGAAGAAAAGGTCCGCAATCTGTGCTAAAAGAAAAGTTTTGACTCGTAAATTTTTACAAACATTTCGACATAATTCCAATCTATAACAAATCATACCATTTAAATCTAAATAGAATTCAAAACAAAAATATGTTCGAATGGAAAATAGGCTTTCATAAACAAAGAGAATATATGCAAATGAAATTTTTTTTGTCGTTTTTTATTAATGCGATAATATAAGGTAAATCATAAATACCAGGCGTCACTATAAAAACAATAGTTATTACGATTTTCGTAATTATGAATTGTATTCAACGCATTGAATGCTCACCATCTATATCCCCTTAATTGTTTAAATGCATTGCTTCACATTTTTACCATAAACATATTAATTGATATGTAAAAAAACGTACGTAGGTTTTCCGGGTGTATAATATTGCTCACAGCCACTGCTGCATGAAAAAAATAAATTTAAAGAAAGAGGCACATGTTAAGTTGTAGTCTTCTTTACAAACACGAAAATAAGAAATGCAGTTAATTTGGGAACTAACCATCGATGTTTAGTTGCTTGACTTAATGAAAAAATGAGAATTATTTCGCGATAGCATACAATGACGAAACGAAAGCAATTATAACACAAACCGCGATCACGGCAAACATTTTATTAGAATGAAGACTGTAGTCTTAGGGACGCATTTAAATGTGACTCAAGAGGACTAGTTGTAAATCAAGCGTGCGGATAAAGATCGCCGCATTATAACAAAACGATATATAATCCAATGTCAATAAACTGATATGAAAAACAGAAACGTAAAATTCGGAATAATTAATCCAGGTCAAATTTTTTTGCAAGGCGTCACATTCTCGTTTTACATCCTGGCAACAAATATGTCATGGGGCGGATATGTCTTGAATGTAACGGATACTTTTTGCTTTAGTTAATACTAATAATAACGATTATCACTTTATTCAGGTAACGAAGAAAAAAACGTTCGGCCGAGCGTAGTAACGTGCGCTTTTAATCTAGCAACCTGGAAGCCGGGTGGCGGAAACTGTCTCGCGCGCGTTATGGACAAGGCCTTCTATGGCCGCCATTCCCTCGTTGTTATTCCCTCCATTCCTGTTAAATCTTAAAATGCTGAAAGTTCTGGTCTTTTTAACATTAATAAAGCGTAAAAATTATTATTAAATAATTATTATTATTTTGAACACAGTAATGAATACAGCAAAATAGAATCGTCGCTTAGCTACCCTCTTGTGGCGAAACTTCAAATATTTTTTGGAATATATTTACATTGCCTCTGGGTCAGTTAGAGAGGTAATCAGTTAAGAGTTCGCGGATAGCCGCTAGCAAATTATGTCGTCAAATGAAAGCATAGCGAAAATCGATTTTTTTTATTTTAATAACTTTAATAGCAGAGCGATTAGAAGTGACAGTCTGAGGGTTTTAAAACCTCCTACATTTCACTATCATCGAATCTTGCGTTGCTATCTATAAAGATGTATACCATGCGCACTAGTTTTGCAACGCCGACGTTATCTGAAAAACTATATTTTCGAAAACAATAACTTTCTCAAGTACAGTTTTATATAGCTCAATTTTATGAAAAAGTGAAAGTTTCACGCGTCCTCTTTGCCCTAGTTCCTTTTGTGAATGTGATGCAATTAATATTATAGCAAATGTATATTTAAAATTTTTTGAAATTACTTTATTTTAAGATCGTTTATTCGGCACTTTAATCACAGGTAATTTTGTTGACATACTTCAAATAATCAATATTTTTCTCGCATTGATACTTCGGCTTTTGTGTCTTCAACTGCAGAACTCACCTACCATCACTCATTTAAATCAAGCTCGAACATCGAGCTGGTTGCAAATAAACTACTTTGGCTATGCTACATGTTCTATTTTAAGTGTAGTGACCTTTTACTATGTGTTTAATTATTCCAGGCGCCACAGGCGTATCCAGACTGGACTTTCTGCGGCGGGCGCTAAGCATCGGGCTTTGTCGGCGTTTTCGTCCCAGGTCGGGCCCTCTTTCATTTTTGAATAATGAACAATATATTTCATTACCGACTTTCGTCTTTGGCCATCGTGCCATTCTGATTTTTGGACCAATAACGATATTGGCGAGCAGGCCAAGATAAAATCTTCTGATCTACAATGATGAACGTCATTTATTTACAGATTTATCCGATTGTACATGTTCGAACCGTTTTCACCATTGTGTTGATTGCTAACTATACCTATTGATTGTGTTTTACTATACTAACGTATTTGTACGTTACACTTTAGAACACGAATTATCGTTGCTGCACGTGTTCTTTTCGTCAAGGGTCTCGGTTGGCTTTCAGAGTTACACCGGTATTACAGACTATTCGTCTATTCTCTATTCAGAGTTTATTCTACCCTATATACAATACTATCACATTTGGCGTCGCAACTATGTCAAAAATGAACCTGGCATTCTTATCAGTTAATGCAACTTCAAGAGAAGTGTCAGACTATATTGAGCGTTTCGAAATTTGGGCTTTTACTCAAGATTATCTCGCTGAAGAAAAAAAAGCTGCTTATTTTCTATTTTCTTATTATTCAGACCCAGGCAGCAAAATGCAACTTTGAAGCTCAGTTGGACACGCAATTGCGCGACCTTTTTATTGCAGGCATCACTGGTACAAATCTCCAAAGACAATTACTATTGCTTAAAAATCCTACATTCTAAAGTGCTCGTGCTATATGTAAACAATTCGAAGATGTCTCGAATATTATCAATATTTCTTGTATTCCAGATCCAGTGTTTCACTCCAAAAATATTCCAAGGAGACCAAACACGCGAATATTGAAAAATTGCAGAACCAAGACTGATAACTCAATAAATACTTGTCATTCATGTTGCACATTGCATTCACGGGAGCAATGTAAATTCCGTGATGCGAAATGCTATAATTGTAACAAAATAGGCCACATCAAGTCGGTCTGCATATGAAACGTTTGTGCGATTACAAACGATTTCGAAAACAATATATTTGATATGCCTCTGATGAGTTCTAGCAACCAGAGTGCTGGCTATATTTCTAAGGAACTGACGAATTCGCATTAAAAAAAGATTTCCTTTTTTGTTGATACTGGACGTGTGGAATCACTTTTTTCTATCCAAGCATCAAAAAAGTTCTGTCCAAGTCCATGTATACAGAAGACAGACCAGTCGATTATTTGTATCACTGGTCATTTCTGAAAATCCTTGGCTGCTATATGAGTAATATTATACGAGACGGCACAAAATTCCTATGCAAATTCTTAGTGTCGGCGACGGGTTTAGCTATTATTGGTTTTACCGTCATGAAGCAGTTCAAGTTTAATCTGAATTTCAATTCATAACCGGCAGTTGATTCCGAGTTCAAAGATCTGGTCATTCCCAACGTCGAATTGATGGAGCGTTATATACTGACTCCAGTGAGCTGTTCACAATGGACCACTTCCATTGTAAGAGCAATAAAATCGGACGGTTGTACACCCATTAAATTTTATAATTATAAGTGGTCGAGTGTCTTCTCCAAAATTGATATAAAAGATGCCTACTTACAGAGTCAACTAGATGACGAATCCAGTTTGCTGACAGTTATTAATACACCCTTAAGGTTATTCAGGTACAACATTGTACCTTCTGGTTTGAATGTCGCCCAGACTATTTTCCAGGATTGCATTAATGGCAAAAAGGATGGCCTTAATGGTAATGAAGTTTATCAAGATGACAATTGTGTCAGCAGGTATGATCATAACAAGAGACTCCTCCAGCTATTCCGACTCTTTGTCGAGTACAATGTGGCTGTTTATCAGTCGAAATGCAAATTTGCTGTCCAAAGCTTTGATTGCCTTTGGTTTACTGTTAATAAGTCTGGTTTTTACCAAGATAAGAAAAGCTTGCAAGATCTACCTCGGCGCTCGGAGCGTTTGGGTTTGAAATCTCCGGTCAACTACCGCATGCCATCGAAGCTGCTGCACCCAGGTGGATGTGGTGATTGCAAACTTTACATATTAATTGTGTTTAACTATCCTAACGTATATTGTACGCAACACGTTGGCTTTCAAAGTTACACCGGTATTACAGACTATTTGTCTATTCTCCATTCAGGGTTTATTCAACCCAATATACAATACTATTACAACTATGTCCTGTTCTGAAACATCATAGGCAGCCATAAAGATGACGTTTTCACTAAAATCTATTTTCATTACGCATCTGCGACGGAAACAGGATAATATTTCACACGAACGTTAATGTTCGCTACTTATTGTCTAACGATTTGACACTAATAAAATACGCGAATGACTTTACTGTATGCAATGCCAGCAAGAGGAATGGTGATTCTCAACAGCTCGGGCAGGAAGTCACTCCTTGAAGAAATCGTCGTTCAACGCCACATCAATATTTTTCTTTCAATAGCTGCTCGTATTTTCAGTGACCCCTCCATTATAGTTTATCTAAGTGTAAATCTCTTCGACCAATGCGTAGGCTATACCGTCGCAATTCGGTAAATTGAAATTGAATTATATTCAATTCACTGTAACCATTTTAAAGGTGATTTCTCAAATCGATTCTTTCGATTTGTAGCGAAAGCGAAATGTGTCAGCATAACAATTTTAATTTTGACAAAACGACGAACAAAAAGTTAAGAGGCGAATAAACCGCCTGAATTATGTAATTTTTTTGGAAAACGCGTACAGTTTGACACTGACCTGTTTTATCTCAAAAGGACACAATTAAACAACATCGGATTATAATGCTCGACAGTTATTTGGCAAGGATGAAGTGGCACGTTTCAGACCATTTGATTTTGGTGTCAGTGAGATTAATAGTGTTAAAGGTTGCTTAAAAAAACATTTTTCCTACAATTCTCACAGCGTGAAATAGTGTTGAAAGCCGAAGGGAAGCCTCAAAATACTCACAAAACCGATTTTTTTCCGGCATCAAGTTTTGAATAAAGGGTGTGTCAAAACGTCGTCACGCCGTCTTACGTTCTAATTAAGGTTTTAAAGCAAAGTGGGATACGACCCTTTGGTCCACTCGAAGTAAGTGGGTTATCAGAATATTTTTTTTGGGAAATGCTGATTTTCATCTAAAGCCATTATTAAGCACAGTCAAGCCCACCAGGTAAATATGAGCGAAGTTTTTCTGTACTGCTGGAAGATATTTCCTAAAGTTAGGCTACTCTTGCTGCCTGTCTTGACATGGATATGTTTGGTGTCCTACTAACACATGTGTTTACTGGAAACGCTAAAATAAATCCCTTGGGTAACACGTTTGGACTAGCATTCTTTGAGAACCAATGGACACGACGTGGCCCAATAAAAGGCGGCTATCTTTCCTTGCTATCTTTCCATGGCACGGAGTTCCATACAACGGTGCTTACGACCCTCTCGTCGACTCAAAGTGACGCAACTCACTTTTTCCCCTCAAATATGATGCTCTTTGCTCTCTCAACCCTCCACGACCGCAGCAGCTCAGCCTCCTACACATCTCAAACCAGCCGACGAGATCCCACAGCGAAATCAATCCTTCTTATACACTATACATCAGTGAAGCAGTAAACCCAGTACATTTTCGTTCGAAGCTCCTATTGTGTGCCAACTTCGTTTTCTATGGCTTTTATTATTCTCTTCTAGTTCGTAAGCGCACTTACACGACGCGTATACCTGTTTCCTTCGCAAGTTAAGGTCACTCGACTAGTTCAGTCGTCTTGTTGGTCGCGTTGACTGACGTTTGTAGAAACCCCTCCTTGGACACTTGGAATTTAAATCACGGCGATGATGGGACATCAGCGGTCTTGTTGCGTGAAAAAACGATGAAGTAAGACTTAGAACCTTTCTCGGTTAAACGTCTCGGAAAACGTGTCGTGACAATAGAACCCGTTAAGAACAAACTTCAATTTAATAATGTAAACCGACCTCCGAAACGGATGTCCAGCAAAAGTTGGTTGAACGAAATTTAACTATTTTTCAATGGATTTGTTTGTGTTTAGTAAGACTTGTTGGGGAAGGTTCATTGTGGGCTGCGTTTTAACTTCAGACAGAATCTCTTCTTTCTGGAGGAAAGATGCATTCTCCTAAAGTATGATTGACAAGCTGAGTGAAAAATCGCTATGGGGGAACTTGCCGGGACAAGCCGCTGTGTGAGCTCTTGCGGCCACCCAAAATTTGGGAGTTAGAGGATTCGTGAACGGGAAGGAAAACGCTGTGATTAAGAGATCTAACAAAAGGGACCGCGAAATGGCCAGCTGATTTGAAGATCAAGCAATCAGTCAGAGCATCAAGGTCTACGGCACCACTTGGTACATATGGGCAGCACGTTCCTGTCAATCTACCGGGTTTCGATGTTCTGAACAGCTCATATCAACAAATCTTGTTAAGGCCATTTACCTCAGCTATGATCATGATCGAAAGTTGTTTTATTTCTCGGTAACTCCCATGGTTACAAAGTCGTTCCATTTTTCGCCTCAGTCGTTCCAGAAATGGAGAAGATATGACATGGGGGGTGAGAGATAGTTCCCTGAGTGGATAATTTGTATCGTACAACAAATGGATATAACTATTAAAATTACTTATCTCTATATTGAAGTCGGAATCCTCGAAAACTTTGAAAGTCAGTTGTAGCAACGGCATCTCTTAAATTGCACTTGTTTCGGGGGCAGTGAGAGCGAATTCAACGTCTTTTTAGGTTTGGGACAACTTTGAAGGTTTTTATTATCCTTTGCATATATTTTTGATAGACTAACAACGATGCAGTGCTCCGACTGGGCTATGGGTGCACGTTAAGCACACGCAAACAGAGAAGAATGTGACACAAATAGGTGGTCAATAAGATGACTATGGTTTTTAGACAAAGTGTCAGAAGAATACTTACAGGCGCAAAACTAAAATCGCCACACAGTTAAATAAAAAAAAGATCTAAAAGGTATTATAGAATCATGGAACTTAGATATGTCTGCTCTTGTAGAAGATGGTAGAATATAGAAGTCAAGGACTCCACACAACAACAGCCTTCCTCGCCTCAAGTCGGAGAGACTCAAACAGAACCTTAAATTCTTCAAACATACGGATTCGTGGTCGAAGAAATTTATATTTTGATCCACCTGGAAGGTAATATAGGAAGAGTCATGAAGTAAACAAAAGAATAGGAAGGGCCCTTAGATGGCGAGCACAGAAAAACGAAATTATTTAACAAAATCTTAAACGGCGATCGCACTGGCATCACGTAGACAGTGGGTATGGGGAAGAACGTAATCATGGCATCAAAAGTACTTCTATCTGGTTTATAAGCAGATTCGAGGTAGTCACGGAGAGGTGCTAGGCAATAACTTTCGACCGCACAAAGGAGTTTGCGATAGGAATATAATAAACAGTTTTCGCGGACCAATTGGCCACTTTTGGAATACGTGTTTTAGCGACATCTCTACATTCTGAAAAAAGAGTTTTCCCATAGCGATTAATTGTCGACTTGAGTGACAATTGCGGGCATGCAGAACAGTACTGAAATTTAAGATTCTACGCGAAAGACAGATTAATAGTAAGCAGATGTGAGAATAAAACCATCATTAAGCAAATCAAGGTCTAGGAGTCCACTCGGTCGATATGAGCGAAGGGTTCCCGTCAAACTGTGTAGATTGGTCAAAGGTCGTCGATTTTTTCGGTTCTGAACAGTTCATCTACAAAAATCGGATGCAGTACACGGTTGTTTCACGAAGACGCCCCATAAACATTGGCGTGACTACCTATGTGCAGCGTACGTTGAGCAAAAACATGTAAATAATAAACGTTGAAACCAGGCATATAATTGTGTATTTATCATCTTTTCGTATAAGATTCGGAAATCGTGCTGACATGAATGATTGCTGGTGAGATTACACTCATACGTAAATTTATATATATGTATGAAAATTGTGATGAAATGGTTCGGCTTATTCAGAACCCATTTGATTGAACCAATTTGAAACACCAAAAGTCGAGTTACGCTGTTCTAAAATAAAAACTTTAGTTTCATATGTAATAAACTATAGAAACTGTAGAATTTTAAGTTATGCAGTTATATATATTTATTTAGATATATGTTGATTCAGAAATTGTAGTAAATATTTCTAATTTAATTACGTGTATTTAGAGAACATTTAATAATAATAATTGAACTGGCTTTATTGAGTTCATAAATGCTAAAACTTTCAGCAGTAAAAATAGGCAATATGCAAGTATAAGATGTGAAAATTTGCTTCAAATTCTTGGTACACCCGCTCTTGTGATAATTAAAATCAGGATAAATAGGGAATGACCAAATTAGGATATGATGCTGTTCTTGTTGGTATTGAACAGTATAGTCTACGCATTGGTCGAAAAAGTTTACATTCGGATAATTTTGGATTGAGTGGATTGGATGGGTCAATTAAAATACGAGCAGCGACAAGTAAACAATAATTAAAGTTGCGTTGAACGATGATTTTTTGACAAAAGAGAATAGGCAGACTACTTGAACACCAGATAATAAGTCATATTCACAAAATACGGCTGTGAAATCAGAAACCGGTAGATTTTCGTTTTTCGTTAAAAGAGTGAAATAAATCGATAGTAAACACATCGGCGTTGAATAGAACCTCAAGAAAGTCATTTTATCTGTTTCTGTACCGAACTAATACTCACAAAATACGACCCCCGGTGTTGTCTTGTTCTTTATATTTGCAACGTCAATCGTGGTACACCTCGTGAGTGACTGCATCAGACCCCTGGATGATCTGATGTTTATTGCGTGTAATTCAATTTAACGTAGGGGCTTTTTATGTGACAATATGAGTTGTGTTTTTAATCTGCTTTGTTCAATGACGCTTGCCGTATGACACATAAACGCAAGTTAAAACTACATAAATCTTACGACAGATAATTGCGTAGAGATATGCTACACACCGTTCAAAATGCGTTATTTTTCACGTCGTCCTTAAGTCGATAAGCGAAATTGTATTGAGGGTAGTTATAAATTCCGCTTATTTCGCCGCATGCTTCACCCGTCGACAAAGAGTCGACGAGCTACCAACTAGTTTTGTAAAAAAAGAGGAATATGAACAAAAAGACTATGAGTTTAGTCTGTTCCTGTGCTCAAGTCGGCGACTTTAGGGACGTAGTCGCCATTTCTATGAGATATGTAAAAGCCTCAGTGGCGACGAATTCTCAGACTTGAGCTACTTATTCTATAGTTCTCCACCGCTGTTTTTACTAGTGTTTCTTATATTTTAACTCTTTGCAGGCTTTTCTTTTGTAAGCTGGAAAAGCAATTGGCCACAAATGTTTTTTACCGTATAGCAACAATAATAATAATAAATTAAATAAATATTTTTTTTCAATTTACGTCGCGAATCATGTAGTAAATATCAAACGTTTTATTTTTTTGTCAGTTAGTCAATATCTGCAGATTACTGAGATTCGGAATTTTATTTATTTCCGAAGATGGATAATCCATCACTGCAGGTCTCCTCCAACAGTTTGAGAAGATATCGTTTCGTGACGCTGACATTCTTTCATTAGTTTTTATGGAAATCTCTAAAGCTTAATCGCATAAGTCTAATAAGTGTTGTATCGGGTTAATGAAAACGTTGAAATAAGATTTGTAATTGGTGAAACTACATGTCCGCTACCGCTTTTACTTTTCTGTTAATATCTTTCTTAACCTACTCTGATTAACTTAGATTCGATTTGCTAGCGATCACAAAGTATAACTTTGTGTTTAATTTCATTCAAAATCCCTTTTTTAGTGCAAAAAGAAAAAGAAAATATCTTGATAGAAAATTGAAACCCGGCGACAGCTTGAAAGGTCTAAGAAGATTTACAGGGAACCTAACGTACTCGAGTTGTTTTCGGAGAATAGTCTTTTGTTGAATGCATCAAAATGCATCTCCATAACGTTTTTCCCGAGAGCCTATGTTTATACCCCGATAATCTCTTCACTGCATAATTTTGTGTTGAGCTTCGAATCGAAATTCCTCTGCGTTATTTTTTACAGGCGTTTATCATACAGTGATCATGTGAATGCATTATTTAGAAAGATTTCGTCGATTTTGCTTCTTCGTTTGCCAGTTCAAGAGACTTGGTTTGCGCTCTAGCCGTATGAAAACCTTTATAAATGCAGGCATGATTCCCTTTATTTTATATTGTTCCGAAAAACATGGTTAATGGCACTGAACGACTGCATTCTGCTAGGTAAACTCTGACGAAAACATTTTTAAATGTTACTGTCGCTGTGGCTTATCCGGAAATTGTAGATTCAATGACAGTGACACAAATTGATGCATGCTAACGTTTTTAGGCATGTTACGTGTTAAAAACTGTATGAGTTGTTTAACAAATTTTATGTATTGCCCGCTTTTGCTCGTCCTGCTGAACAAACCTCACAAAATTTTTCCACTTAAATTTGTTTTCCAGATGGACATTTAAATCTTTAAAGGGTGTGCCCTAATGCCTGGACTCTTAATGGTGAGTTTCGTTAGTGACCAGTGCGTTTCATACGAAAGTCAGAGATATCTATGCTTATTGTCTTTTTCCATAGAAAATTCGGAATCCCCGGAACTCTTTGAAGTAAGTTAAGCAAACTACATCTCTTAAATTGCACTAGTTCTGAAGGCAGTGCAAATTAAATATAAGTTTTTAAAGCTAAAACATGGCGAACGCCTTTGGTTATCCGTTCACTCGATTATAAGTAGACCAACCAAGATGCAATGGTCAAACTGGCCAATGGGTGCCCGTTTACGACATGCCTGTTATTCATTAATCGCTGCTTCTATTTTCAATGACCCTGAACTGGTTCAAGAAGTTGCCTGTAATTTTTTAAACAACTTCACATACACCTTTTTGGGGCTACATAAAAAATCTTAGCAACAGACAGATCTGCATCCTTTCAATGGGTACGGTTACATGACTTTCTAATTTTCTTGTTGCATTACGCAACCCAATTTGGTGGAGAAAACGATCTCCAAGTTTTATTTATACTTTTGTAAAATTTGGTTCCTACATTTCGTAAGCTACGTTAATCGTGCCACACCTCGTGAGTGACTTCATGAGACCCCTGGAATATCTGATGCTTTTCGCGTGTTATTTACGTAAGATGGGATACAAGTGATGGTGGGGTTTGGTACAGTGCGAAAGTCTCGCATTGATTCACGTTGTGGATTTAGTGAAGATGCCGATAGAGTCTTGTCGACGTGAGATAATTAAAGGTGTGGTATGATTTTCTAAATTAAACATAAGGTACTGGACCTGGCTTAAGGCTGACCAAACGGGAGTGTAGCATTAACGTAGCACCGACGATGTGCAACCAAGATTTGAGGAGTACATTTCTAAAGGGTTGTTTTGACTTCTCCCGTGGCTGAGACTACGAACAGCATTGTGCACAACCAGCTTAATGCTTTGGCTTGGTATCAATGAAACAGAGATTTTGATCATTCGATGCCGGTGTAAAACATTACCCGTGAGACCGTGAGTTGCACCTTATTAAGGTCTTAGATAGACTTAACAACGTTTAAGGGTTTTTGTGGTACTCGGAAACCTTTTTTCGTAACTATTTTCGTTTTTTATCAACAATAAATCAATGAAACTGGTGAATTTTAACAATAGCTCAGTTAATGCGAAAAAAACACGAAAACAAATGATTTCCCAAAAATTGTTAAATATGAATTTGCAATAATAAGAAAACTATTTGATTTACCAAAGTCACGAGGGCCAAAAGGACGCGTGAAGCCAACACTGTCCCTTACAAGTGAGCAATATAAACATGAACGTAAGAAAGTAATTGTCTACTTCAATACAGTTATTCAAATTAAGTCGGCATAGCTTACTTAATGTAGACGGTCAACATCGGAACAGGTCAAGACGAAAAATGCCTCATTTGACGATAGTGAAAGGAAAACGTTTTCAATCACTCAGCTTGTCGCTTCTAATCGCTATGCATCTTCAATAAGTAAGTAAGTAATGTTAATAAATAAAACTACCCAGGAATCGAGGTTTGAAATCGCATTATGGCAGCCATTAACATTCCATGTCCAAAAACTAAATCATTGAATTCCATGGCTTGCTTTGATGTCAGTGATATTTAATCTCTATTTTTTTTGTTTTTTTTAAATAAGCACATTTTCTCGGCACATTTTCGCGATGCCCTTTTTTAAAGTCGCAACTTGCTAACGGCAATTCACGAACTTCTTACTTCTATTATTGACCCCTACGCAACAAATACCCTTCAATCCAGTCTTGTCATTCGCAAGTGCGGGGCGTTTGACGGCCACCAGCATTAAAAAAAATTTATTTTGCTTTATTATAGAAAACTGTTATGCCAAAACATCTTCATCGATCTTTTTGCTACATTTAGCAACAAAAAAATTCCTCTGTTTAAACTCATCAATCTTATGGATTGTCCCTTGACAAAACGACAATAGTCGCGAAAACAGCTGACTAAATACCGCAAACACTTGATTGTTGACGCAAGTCTATCTGAGTCACTTTTAAAGTGCAAATCGATGTCTAACAGGTTATTTTTTTAAAAAAAGGCATCGATTAATCAATATGCTTCTGGCATTCATAATAATGATTTAATCGACCGACCGCATGAGAACAGTTGATTTGTGCCTTCAACTACCGCACACCCGCAACTACCACTCACTCATCCAAGCGGAAGCATCGAATCTCTATCGCCAAAATTTTTGCTAGCTTCAAGAACTTCACCGCGGCTGGTCCCGACAGGGTCGCCTCAGCGATTCTTAAAATCTGTCACCGCGAGATTTCTCTAATTGTGACCCAGCTTGTAAATTATTCGTAAGAGAATGTTCCTTTCCTTCGGAATGGAGAGACGTCGCTAAAAAACCCATTCCGAAACCGGCAAATGGCTCCGCTGGACTTGTTAAGTACAGACCTATTGCAAACTCATCCGTGTGGTTAAAAGTGATTGAGAAGCACCTCTTCTCTAAATTAGATGACACGCTTAAAGCTGCCGATGACCCTTTCCAGTTTGCTTATAAATCAAACAGAAGCACTCTGGACGCCGTGGCTACGTTATCGCACACACTTCACTCTTCACTTGATGCCAGAGCGAAAGCAGTGAAGGGAGTATTCTTGGACTTCTCCTCTGCCTTCAACACAATCTCACGGTCCCGCCTCCTCTCTCACCTATGTGAAGATGGCGTTAAAGGATGGTTGATTAATTGGCTTCAAAACTATTTTTCCAATCGACGTCAACATGTCAGAGTCGGAAATGAAGCCTCAACCTCCTTGCCAAATAACTGCGGTGTACTACAAGGCGCTGTGCTATCTCCTTTCCTGTTCAACTACTACACGTCGAGCCTTCGGTCCCCTAACGACGCGACACTAATAAAATACGCGGATGACCTGACTTTGTGCCATCCATGCAAGACGCAAGGTGATTCTCAACAGCTCGGGCAGGCAGTCACTGAGGTACTTGAGTGGTCTTCCGAGAATGATCTTTTGCTGAATGCATCAAAATGCATCCATATCACAGACAGATGCGGTTTAGTTATTGGAAATTAAAGTCAATATCGTTTTGTTTTAATGTGTCAATCTGGTACCGCGTGCATGTTGCATAACAAGTCCCCTTTAGAACTATTATAAATGCGTCCCTAAGACCACAGTCATCATTCTAACAAAATGTTTGCCGTGATAGCGCTTTGTTTTATAATTGCTTCCGTTAACGCTTGTGCTTCAACGTAAGTCATTAAATGCTATCCCGAAATAATAATAAATTTTTAATTTAGTAAACCCAAGATTTCTCGATGGTTAGTTCCCAAATTAACTGCATTCTGATTTTCTTGTTTGTCAGGAAGAACAACAGTTAAACTACGCCTTTTTCCATTTTATTTTTCTTATTCAGCTATGACTGTATTAAATATAATCCACTATCAGAGTACGTTTTAAACATATCAATTTATATGTTTAAGGTGTACATTTTAAGCAATGCATTATAACCATATAGGTCAAACTACTGGTGAGCATTAGATGCGTTTAATAAAATTCAAAATTTACGACGAATATCGTAATAAATATTGTTTTTATAGTGGCAACTGGTATGTATGATTTTCCAAATATTATCGCATAAATACAAGTAGACAATCATAATACGATTTCCATATATTCTTTGCAACAGCGACAAAAATGGAGAGTATGAAACCAGACCTTAGAAGTCAGGCTCCAAGGTCAACCGACAATTGCAAAAGAGCAGCCATATTTTTCTCCGCTTTAATCGAGTCCGTCGTCCTTTTGAACCACCATATGATGGTTCGTATCCGGCACTTTACCGTTTGGATAAAACGTTTAAAATATCCTTAAATGAACGCCATGAAACAGTTTCAATTTTATCGACTCAAGAGTGCTTTTGTCGAGGAACCCATATTTGGAGACGAAATCGAGGCGACGGGGTGTAGATTTTGGGGGGGGTGGTGCCCCGATCACATTGATATGGAATAATACTCATAACAATTAAATCAGCAAGTAAAGAAAATCTGAAAACTTTTTTTCAGCAATTCTATATAGGGCATGCTATCTACTAACAGAGACCAGTGAACGTCGGCAAGGTCGAAGCCGTGGGGGACAAAGAAACCCCCGACGAGGAAGGCCTCGGAGTATAATAATTGGTTAGGAAAAATGGCAGGTCTCGTCTTAAGGGGAAGTGGCTTTGAAAAAAACTCTTTTATTACATTTTGAATAACGTATTTTACCAACGTAGCTACTAAATTCTCCTTGTTTTGGTCCCGATTTATAGATTTACTTTAACTGGACGGGGCCATGTTGAAACGGGAACTTTCTACATCGACACGTGAGGCACTGTAAGCCCTCGTTAATTAACCTCTTTGATATAGGTCATGTCAATTCGGGCTGAAAAGACACGCTGATTACGATCAAAAGACAAAGTATTTGCTTAAGGAATGTTAAATATGAATTTGCAATTTTAAGAAAAGTATTGAATTTACCTAAGTCACGAGGGCCAAAAAACGCGTGAAGCGAACAATATTCCTTTTAAATTGACCAATATAAACGCAAACGTAAGAAAGTAATTTTCTACTTAAATAGCTTTATTAGTGTGCACGGTCTACATCGAAAGAGGTGGGAGCAAAAAAATGCCTTATTGGACGATAGTGAATTGAAGATATGGAGGTTTTCAATCACTTAGCTTTTAGCTTTAAATACTTAAATCTACTTAAATCTTTAAAATATGTTAATTAATAACACCACCGAGAAATCGATGTTTAACAACGCATAATACGTAACAATACTTAAATTTTAATTTAGTAAACCAAAGATGGTTTGTTCGTAAATTAACTGCATTTCCGATTTTCTTGTTTGTCAGGAAGAACACAACTTAAACTACGCCTCTTTTTCCATTTTATATTTCTAATGCAGCTATGACTGGATTGAATATAGTCATCGTTCAGAGTAACGTTTTTAACATATCAATTTATATTTTTAGGGTTCAATTTTTAAGCAATGCATTATAACCATATAAGGTCATACAAGTAGTGAGCATTAGATGCGTTTAATCAAATTCAAAATTTACAACAAATATCGTAATAAATATTGTTTTTATAGTGGCAACTGGTATGTGTGATGTTAATACAAGTAAACAATCACAATACGATTTCTATATATTCTCTTCAACAGCGACAAAAATGGAGAGTATGTTTGTTTATGAAAGCCTATTTTGCATTCAAACATTATTTTGTTTTCCTTCAATTTAGTTGGTCGTGGTATGTTTTTTTATAGGTTGTAATAATGTCCATATGTTTGTTTAAATTTACGAGTCAACAATTTTCGTTTAGCCTAGACTGCCATAAATCTATGAATTCATTGTAAGTCGTATTAACAGCAAATATATAACGAAATTAATAGGAATAATAATTGATCTTCTATTGCAATTTCATAAGAGGGTGGTGGTGGTAAGCAAAAAATAAAACATGAAATGTGGCTTCCAATTTTACTTCTAACGCAAATTTATTAATAATTTAGCGGGAAATGCACCGTGAGTTTCTCATTGCATGGTTAAGGAACGCGAGAACATTGTATAAATTATATTTATTTCCAACAGAAGTAAGAGGGTGTAGTGAACTTGACTACCGTAAGTTAAATTTTGTCGATGAAAAATATAAGGCAAAACTAATAACGGCATTATTTGAGACTATTTGACACAAACATAATTTAAATTCGATGCCTTTCAAATTAATTAACGTAACGCGCTTTTAATTCAACGATTGGAATTATTACAAGGGTGTTTAATAATGGATAGAAATATTGAAGATATATAACTTTCTGTCATAATTTATTTTTATTTTAGCATAATAAGGCTAAATTAGCTACTTGAAAAACTTCTTCGTTTCCAATTTCCTTAATAATATTATTTTGATCGCTTAAAATTTTATTTTTGTTTCGGACAAATGGTAAAATTAACATCATGAACGAAAGTTTACTAATATTGTTAGCTTAAGGCATTCTTCGTCAAACTTCTAATGCGGAATATATATAAAAAAACAACTCGGGTTTAATGAAGAATAGCTTATCAGATTAAACCAAAATGTTGTGAATTCTATCATTTACGCCACTTTAAACTGATCATGACTGACACCGTTAATTACATGCATCCATTCCGCTCCGGTACTGAAGAATGTAAACCGAATATTAACCGATGGATTTTCCATTTGTGTAACACCTGGTTGATAAGCCCGACTTTCACTCGAAGGTTGACTAGAAAATTATATTCATGTGGCATAAATAGATTAGGTAAAGCTTCCATTGCTACTCTGAATTTTATTTTGTCAAACGTGCAACATCCTGATTATACAATGAAGTCCTAATAGATTTGGGACTTTAAAGACTCGTCAACACGACGTTTGTCCATCCGTGTTGTTAAATGTGACAAACATATAATTCCAGTGAACCAAAGGATTAGAATATCCTTTTTTTACACCATTTAACACTGAACACAAGAACAAACTGCATCAAGTTCACGAAAGTGAACTAAGTAGACCACAGGCCTCAACTGGCCTTTAAGTCTGTCGCACGTTTCTGATTTTGAAAGATATTGGGTCTTCGAATACGACTGGGTTCATCTTTGTAAAGTATGCATTCACGATCAAAGTAATATCTCACTACAGGGAGGACTTAAGTGAGTCATCTTCGATTCACAATAACCTCATTTGGAGAAATCCGAATTTCCAAGCGAATAAAAAGGCCCAACTACGAGTTGACATGACCATAAATGAATGTAAGCTCATGTGAACTAGCCGATTGCTGGGCCGATTAGATATCAGCTTTTGGACTGAGATCTGTGTCTTTCGTTCCGCAGTAAGTCCTATTCAAATATACGGCTGTGAAATCAGAAACCATTCGATTTTCTTTTTTCGTCAAAATCGTGATATAAATCGACAGTTAACACAACGGCCTTGAATGGAACCTTCAGAGAGTCATTTTATCCGTTTCTGTGCCCAACTAATAATCACAAAATACGACTCCTGGTTTTGTCTTGTTCTTAATATTTGCTCAATCCCAATTGGGATCGCCTCCTAGACTGCAGTCATTTTATCCGCCGATTTCTCTCAATTAAGTTGGTCCCATGACGACCGTTGGGGATTCAAGCAGATATTTAACACGGCCTACGAACATGACGGGCTATCCTCACACTCAAGAAAGATTTTTTAAATTCAAATCCGCGATGTTGTATAAAAAAAACGCTACGCATGAACGATCTTAAAGTCTTATTTATACTTGTGTTGAATTTTCCGCCTACATTTAGTGAGCTACGTCAATCGTGGCATACCTCGTGAGTGACTGCATCAGACCCCTGGATGATCAGACGCCTTTCGCGTGTAATTCAATTTAACGTAGGGGCCTTTCATGTGACAATTTGAGTTGGTTTTTATCTGCTAAGTGAAATGACGCTTGTCGTATGACACATTAACGCAAGTAAAAACTACACCAATCTTACGAGAGGTAATTGCGTAGAGATATGCTCCACACCGTACCAAATGCGTTCGATTTCACGTAATCATTAAGCCGATGAACGACATTGTATTGATCATATTAAATGAGTTATAAACACGCAATTTCGTGTATTTATCGTCTGATCTGAGGATTTTAAGCCTTAAACGACGTCCTGCTTCGTACTGAGAGACAGCTTTCAATCCGAATGGAGATTTCAAAAAAACGCGGGCCTCACTGAGGAAGTCAGAAACAGGTCTTAACCTGAAAACATCAAAATGCATCTCTATATCGTTTTTCCTTCGAGCGTTTTTTGTCAATCAATCAACTGAATAATTGACTCAAGGCTGAAAATAAAAATGCCTTAGCTTTATTTTTGGCGATCCGTTTTCTATAAGTCGTCCTGCGAATGCTGAGTTGATCGGCCAAGAGGACTTTGGGTAAGCTAAAACCGTATTTAAAGTTTCTTGCTTGTGTTGTTTATTTTGTGATTATCTAAAATTACTGACTTTTTAACTTTTTTAAACTGATCGTATTTTTATTTGCCAACCTGTGCTCTACACGCAGGTTTATTAAAATATAAATCCATTTGACCAATGCCTTAAAGTTTCGTTTATGTATTGGAAGGTTGCTTTCACTCTTTTCAAGCTGAATGATTCTGGCTTACGGAAATAAGGTTTTCCTCGATTGTGTGTTACAGGCAGCCATAAAGATTATGCATAACGTATACTTCATAAATGTGTATTAAGAAATATGTATAAAAAGTGCTGATTTGTGATATAAGATAGTAAAATAGCTCTAGATTATAGAATGGGTTTCTTACATCAGCTAACTACCGCACGATTGGGTTTGCTTGAAGGATAAATTGTTCTGTTGGTATCTTATTTACCTGATAGGAGAAAGGCTGTAGTTGTGTGGAAAAGGCGGTTCGACGAACAAGGGTTCGTTACGTGTTTAAGTCTAGATCAAGTTTCCTATCTTCACGTTACGAAACCGCCTCAGCCAATTAACGTAAATTAGTTGCTGACCTTTGGTTAAAATAGTTGAGGTTTACTACCGTGCGAAAGTCTCCAGTCAGTTTACGTGGTGGATTGAGTGAGGATTTCATTTGAGTCTTGTCGACGTTTAAGAACGAATGCTGCAGTTTGGGTTCGGATTTGTAAATAAAACAGCTAGTACTGGATCTTGCACTAAGCTGACCAAACGGGAGTTCTTTATTTACCTAGCTACTACTAAGTGCAGCCAAGAGTCGACGAGTTTATTCCTGAATGCAACTTTAGATAATGGAAGTTGCTCACATGTTTTCTAAGTGTGACACAAGCCTGGGGGCTTCACTGACATTCTTCTGGTTCGAGTCTGAACCGCCGACTGAAATACTTTAGTCACAAATAAATTGCTTCCATGAATCCATGGTCTACATAAATTTGCATTTGTGTCAAATTGTACCAAATCCCATTTTTTAAGGATTAGAAAATTTACCTTGAAAATGCCGAAGCAGTGTTAACGACAGTTGACGTGTAGATTCTGCATTTATCGCGAGTAATGTTGTTTTCTTCAAAGAATGGCTGCAGTGAGTAGAGATAATGCATAAAACGTTGTCACGAACGCACTTAGGATCCTGTTCGATACAATTTTTTCCTGTAACTAAACATAGTGGAAAAAAGGAAATGAAACGAATTCATTAATGTCGCGATAAATTGAGTCTAATAATCCCGATCATAGATAAAGTCGGCAGTGACGGGTTTAAAGTAATGTCTCCAACTGCCAATCCTGTGTCGAATTTGATTGTATTCATATATATGTTTTTTATTCTCCTTCACAAAATAAGCGTCAATCTCTATGTCAAGCAACGGGTTCTTTTTCTATACTGCATAGTTTGTTTATGTGCTGAATGCGTAAACGGTCTCAAGACCAACAATGCTCTTTTTAATCTGGAAAAAGGTATTGAAGCGGATGGTCACTTTACTAATCCTTCCTAAGTTTAATCTCAGATTTTGCTTCATTGCAGGTCGAGACAGTGCGCTATTTTGACAAATTCTAATGAAATGCACCGAACAACAACTATCTGATCGAAAAAAACCTTTTTTTCGCCTAAGCGACGACTATTTTCCGATACCTGTTTAATATCTCTCGTCTGAAAAAAAGGTTTTACCGAAAAGCCTTCTTCTCGTTATTTATTACGAATGCACTCAACACAGTGTATATTTAATGACGCAAGACGACTGGTGATGAACAACGTTTCGTCGTAATCGAAATTGCGTTAACTAGTCAAATCGACGACGAAACTAATCGCACAATAACTCAGCTACGTGGTCTAGACCAGTGGTCCGCAAACTGTGTGTCGCGAAACACCGAGGTGCCCAGGTGTGTCGCGAGAGTTTCGAAAAATATTCAAAAAATCTAAGGTTTTAGAACTTAATCAAGTCTCGGCCACTTAAGTCAAGAATTTTCGCACAACTGTGTAATGCAATGGATTCCGACTTCACATCGCTGCTTTACCATACCGACGGTTCGCTGTTTATCAAAAGGAAAAGTTTTGAAGCGTCTCGTTTATCTCAAAGTAGAAGTAATTGCGTTCTTGGAAGTCGAGAAAACTAAATTTTGGATTCGACCTTCGTGACGAGCTTTGGTGGCTCAAAGTTCAGTTTCTCTCTGATCTGTTCGACAAACTGAATTCTCTCAACTTGAGCCTCCAAGGACCATCAGAAAAAATTATCTCATCGACATGCAAACTGAAATCATTTGATGAATAACTGACGCTATGGAAAAGCAAAGTTTCGAAGGTATGAATGCTTTCCTTCCGTAAACGAATCCCAGTTAAAGAACACAGTCGCTGATGACATCATTTCCACACTGATAAGCCTTCAATAAGCAATTCACCATTATTTTCCATCACTTAATATCGATGAATATGACTGGGTGATCAACCCGTTTGGAAGCAACGAGACATCAAATCTTTCGTGTCAAGATGAAGAAGAGCTGTTCGAGTTGAGAATTGACAAATTCCATCGACTGGAATTCGCCGAAAACTGTTTGGACGAATTTTGGCTCTCTTTGAAGCAGTTGTTTCCAGCTTTCAGTTTGAAAGCAGTAAAAATTCTTTTTGCTGTTCGCGTCTTAATGGTGTTGTGAATTTGGATTTTCGGCTTTCACGTAAATCAAATCAAAAAAGAGAGCGCGACTCTTTCGAATAGACGACCAAATGCGTGTTTGTTTGTCAAAATTAGAGCCCCGTTTGAATCTTATTTGCTCTCGAAAGCAAGCCCACCCATCGCATTAGAAATAAACATGTAGAAAAAAAATTTTAAAAAACATTTTTTTTGACTTAAGGTGTGTCGCGTAACTTTTAAGATATCCCAAGTGTGTCGCGAGTTAAAAAGTTTGCGGAACACTGGTCTAGACTCTTGTCGACGGACGAATAGAAACCAGGGACTTGGGGGCATAATGTTTACGTTTGAGTCAACGAAATTGCAGTCAGAAGGGGCATATAGTCAAAGGCTTCGCAAAAACGACCGGTTGTTTGCTGGAAATTATACGGCGAAGTCTGCAAATCGACAACAAATTGCTATATTGTGTTGCAGATACGTCGTTAATACGTTTCATCGTAGAAGCGTTGTTACAAAAAGTTTCACTTCTATATAGGTGATTTGCGCAGTCGGATTCATCCCTTAAAAGTAGGAAATCCAAAATTGAATTGACAAAAAAGATTACCCGCTATATTATTCAACTATTTCAATGGTCCCGCTACAGCCAAACCGGCAACCACGAAACACGTGTAAAAAAACCATCGAACACTATAAAAAAGCCCAAGTATATATTTTACTATGGGTCTAGCCAGCGATTTTGATTATGTAATTTGTAACAAAAGATTTCTCCTTAAATAATATTAGTAGAAAAATACATTTTCACCCTTGAACTACATGGTAAATTATTCCTGTCCAGCTGATGTCTCGACAACCTTTAGTTTTTTCTTAATATGATAACGGCGTTGTTTAATTGCTGACAGCATCTCTGTCCTGTCTAATTTACTGTTGTAAAACATAGGCTCTATGTTTGGTAAACATTTGTGCATTTGTTGTGGCAAAATAGAAATCGTCCAATTCCTTTGAATATCCGGACACTGACGAATAAACGAAATTTGTTATTCATTCAGTGCAATCGTCCCTGACCACCGACGATTTTCGTATCTGAACTTATTTCGTCTGGCTTTGTTTCGTTTCGATGTTTGAACAAATGTCGTGACCCAAAATATTAAGGAATCCGAATGCGCTGTCTTTATACATTCAAATTGCAATACAGTCAATAAATACTCGAATAAGGGAGGCCTTAATTAAGTGCAAGTAAGACCTTTTTTTAATTTGTAGCCAGGCTTTCAAACTATGCAAAAGTCTCGTTGTCTGTTATCGAGAGTATAAATAACAGCCATCTCTTTACCAAAGAGAAGACAAGTTACTGAAATATTACATTTCGTTTTAGAAAATAGATGTTTCCAAAGCTCTTTTTCAATTATTCACTTAAATAAGAACCGAGAATGTCATTTTAAATTTTAATGCCATAATCAAACATTAACGCTGATGGCTGTTGTAACAATGAATTGAACCATCTGCTCGTTTCTGTAAAATATCGAAACATAAAATTTATCGTCGCCTATTTTGCTCTTAATAAAATACAAATCTTCAAACTAATTTTTGTTCTGTTCCGCATTTAATATCAACGGTTTATACTATTTCGGCTATTTGATCTACTGGGAGTAATTTGGGGTAAATTCTCGTGAACAAACGATTACGCTATAAATCGGGCTGATAGACATTGCGACAGAACAAATAGATTTGATTGAAGACTTGTTTTCGTGTTCCCTTTTCATTATTAATTGAACACAGTAAAACAAATGTAAAATCAAATCTTTGTTCTGTTCAACCGTCCATCAGCGCGGTTCATAACATTCCGATAAATAAATAAAAAAGTTACAATGGCATTTATTGTTCGAAAGCAGCAAACATAGAGTCGTGTTTTTTTTGCGAAATCTCCAGCTAATGTGAGCGGAAAAGGCCTATCTTTATCGGCCGCAAATTCATGTTGGATCCTTTGTAGTCATTACAATTTGTCTTATCGCTTGGTATATATCGATGTTGTGACTGGAATTGTCGCAGAAATTTGCATTTCTTGCGCATTCTTTATGGTTGCTTTGTCATCAACAAGTAGGTAAGCCAATTAAAAGCCAATCTTTTCAGTCACAATATGTCAGACCTTGTGAACAAAGCGCTTATCGAAGCTATGCAAATATCAACTCCCATTGTTTTCACGTATCTGTTTTAAAATCGATTTACATCCTTGTATCCATTTTCTGAAAACTTCTTCGTTCATAAGTTTTAACGTTTTAAACTGAAACAATTAGCTCGTCATTAAAAATGTTTTTTTTAAAAAGGCCAATTTGTTTTCATTCCCATTTGATCGGAGTCGCGCAAGCTTGCTTAGTTTTATTTCTAATTAATTAAGGTCAAAATTACTCGCTGTATGCAGAATTATTTAAATAAATTAAATGAAGCAAAATGTTTGTTTCTCTGTCAACTATTAACTTTAAACTTAAAATCGGGACGAATGAGAAATGACTTGATTTATGAATGCACTGTCCTAGAAGTCATTGAACAGTGCTTTTTTGTCTGTGTTGCAGAGAGTAACATTGAAACAAATGTGAATGGGTTTGAGGATATATCTGATTGTTTGTTAGCCGCCGTGCCAGAATCTGATTTCTACATGTCGTGATGGCCTCACAAGATAAAAATATGCACCTAAATGTTACGTATTATGAATGAAAGACTTCTAAACAAAATATATAATGGGCGTTTTCTATGTTGGAATACGGATTTTTAATATTCTAATTAATGGAAAGTAAGTTTTTTCTGACCGGTTGTGAGATGTATGCTTCCTCTGCATGTAAAGCACACGCAGTCTTACGCCCAGTCTGCTTTTCAGTCAATCTTTCAACCCTTTCGGTGGAATTCGCTGCACCGCAAATGTCTGGACCAGTTTCAGAACAACCACGCACCTCCGTTAGACCTCCCACTCGTCAGATCACTTGGCTTGCTTTAAACATGAACATAAATTTGATATTTTATTGCTTAAGATAGCTGCTACGATTAAATATACAAGTCCTCATATAAATCGAACAGAATATTAATGTAAAATACATGGATTAAGACTTACGATTGATAGCTGGTAACGTTAAGTGTAAGAGCAATGTAAGGACATTACGTACAACCATATAATGTCAACGCACAACGACAGTGTGCTCTTTTGGAACGCCTGCCCTTTTGCACACGTATGACGTAACATAACGACGCGAAATTGGACACGATACAAAAATTTAATGCAGCTCGGCTAACGCAGTTATAGTCTTCCCAGGTGTATTGGCTTCTAAAACGTCTCACAGGGACCGAGTGGCGTCGTCTTCGTAAATGATGTATGCATTGATATAAAGATACCAACTTGCTGAGGTAAAACAAAATAGAAACGGTTTGTGCCTTATACTACAGAAAAACACAAAGAAAATTTTTCTTTGTCGTCTCTTATGTGTTGGCGACGATAAGAAAAATAAAACTAAAGCCAGTTTATCCATCTGCATTGGTCGAAGTAAGATGTTTTAGTGCAAAATAGTGTTCAAAGCCGATCTGAGTTAAACCATCACATTCAAACATAATTTTATTCTAATATCGTTTCAGCATTGGTATTGATTTTACTCATTTCTGCATCGCAGTTTACAATGCACGGGTCTTGTTCAATCATTGGCATTTAATTGATAAAAGAGAAGCAGCAACGGACGATTTGACGAGACCATCAATTATACTTTAAGCTTATTTCATTGTTCAAAAGTGCGAAGAGGCTTTTCTAATCTCGAGGGCAAATATTGAGAACAAGATACAAACAAAGGCCGTTTTATGTGATTATTAGTTGGGAACAGAAACGGATGAAACTGACTCTCTGAAAGTTCCACTATAGAACGTCGTGTTTACTTTCGATTTATATCATCAATATCTTGGTCTTTTTTTTACAGCTGTATGTTATAGAATAAGATTTGAGTCTTCAGGCTGATTTCAATCGGACCAACAATCAACTTATTTACAGCTGTTTAAATTCATTTCGCGCCTTGTGAACTGACATTCGGCACTCGTGAATCAAAAAGGGCGCAATCAAGGCTTCTTTTGTTGTGGGATATTACTTCAAAACAGTTTTGTAGTAAACCTTTGATCGTGAATATACCTAGTCGTCTTTGTTGACCCAATGTCTTTCAGAATCAAAAAAAGCACCACAGGCCAAAAAGGCAGTAGTTGCGTATGGTCTACTCAGGTCAATTTAGTGAATTTTATGCAGTTGGTACCTCTGTTACGTTTTAAGTGGTATAAAAAACGATATTTTAATCTGATACGTCGCTGGAATTATATGTTTGTCACGAGTCCCGAAACTTTCAGCACAAACGAAGACAGCATAACAAGTACTATATATGAAAATTGTATTTTAGTTCCTGCTTTACCTGCTCTCGTAAAACCAAAAAAATTACGAACGACTAAATTGCGATATGCCGCTGTTTGTTTGTGTTTTGAAAGGTATTGCGTAAACGTTAATTTAAGTTAATTACATTCAGATAAACTTTAAAGTTGCTTTTACTGTTCGTTCGTGGCAACGTTTTATGCATTATCCCTACCTACGGCATCAATTTTATTTGGAGGAATAAACATTACACGCGATTTATTCAGTATCTACGTGAACAGTTTTGTTTGCAGCAGTTGTTTTTTTAATCTTCAAAAGATAGCATTCGTTAAACGTACACACAAATTTTTATTTCCCGTAGACCATTGACCAATGCAGGCAGTTGATTGGTTACGTAAGTATTTCGGTAGTCGGTGCCGACTCGTGTCATAGGACCAGTAGAAAGTCAGTGTAGCCCCAAAGTTTGTGTCAGACTGTGGGAACATGTCAGCATCCTCCATTTACTGAGGTTGCATTTAGGAATGAACTAGTCGACGCTTGGCTGCACAAAGTAAATCCCGAACTCTCGTTTGGTCTGCCCTACTGCTATATTTACAAATCCGCACAACTAAACCCTTCTTTCTCTTAAGTGGACTAGACTCCTCACCTTTTTAACAAAAGATTATTTGCATCCCGTTCGATGCATCTGCAATTGTTATCGATCTTTTTGTCTAACTATCAATAAAGGTTTTTGCAACGTGCTCAAGTTATTGCTACCTGAGAACGCACAACAGCAAATAACGAACAATATATCGTTAACCGTCGATTAAGCTTTAGGTAAGTGACTGCAGTTCAGCGTTTTCTAACGTTAATATAGGAAACTTGTTATCTACCTAAAAACCCGCAATCCCCCTTTCGCCCAATAGCAATTTCGACACTTCTACTAAATTTCTTACATCAAGTCGAAAAGACTCCAACAGAACCCTTCATCTTTCAAATAAAAATTTAATCGTGCGGTAGATTGCCGATGAAAATCAACGTATATCATAATCAAAAGATCCTTTACCAACTGCGTTCTTTCTCGATAGAAGGATTTTAATTTTGAAAATCGTTTTTTTAGTTTTCAAATATCTCTGCATGTTCGTCGATTGTGGAAGACGCAGGTCGTGTTGAATATGTTAGGACCAATTGAATTGGTAGAAATCGGTAGATAAAACAACGGTGGTTCGGTAGGCTGTAAGACTGCAGTCAATTGGAGACAATCCAAATTGTGTAGGCAAATATTAAAAACAAGAGAAAACCAGAAGTCGTTTTTTTGATTATTATTCGGGCACAAAAACAGAAACAAAATAACTTTAAAGGTTCAACTCAAGGTAATGCAAAACACAGCCTCGTCGTCGCAAATTCCTGCAATTGCTTAATAATCAGAGCCGATACCCGATATCCCGGTTCATTCTCCAAGACATATTACTCAAAACCCCGTTACTTTCTGCCCTCTCATGGTCAATTAAATCTCTTTTAGCCCTGCGGTGAATTTATATTCTTAAACTTAGTTTATAAAACTCGCGACACCACCTCCTAATTATGCAACTCCACATAGTCTGTTGTGACTGAAGCATACAAAATATGATCCAGATTTATTTCCTGAATAATTCTTTTTTCTTGAAGACAGACAACGCTGACTGGGTTCTACAGACAGTTGTTTGTAAACAGTAAAAATCATCAACGTTGTTGAGAATCAAACGTACACCGAAAAACGACGGAAATAAGTCTATTGCGGTGCAACTCCGCGAACTGATGAAAGGAATGGCAATTTTACTGAAAGAGCATCAGAATTTTCCAAAAAAAAGATTTAAATATGAATTTTTAATACTCAAAAATATTTTGACTTTAACAAAGTCACGAGGACCGAAAAGACGCGTGAAGCTTCGACTGTCGCATTGCATTGAGCAATATAAAAGTAAGCTTCTACTCAAATTCAGATTAAGGTTGCATAGCTTCATAAGTGTGAAAAGTCTACAATGAAACAAGTGCTAAAGAAAATTCCCAATTCAGAAGATAGTATAATGAAGACATTGAGGTTTTCAATGTTTCAGATTTAGTTCATTGCATCGTTGTGAAGACAAAATTTGCTAACGGCAATTCACGAACTGTTCAATTCTTACCCCTTTTACTGTCTCTGGTCTTTATCAATGTTAATATATTCTTATAAAAGACTTCTATGCTGTTTTAATTGTTTACTAACGAGATTGTGAACAACTTCCCAAAAAAGTGGCAAATTTTACGTTTTCGTTTTGCATATTGAACAGAAAGATGCCTTATTCGACTATAGTGAAATAAACCTATGACGTTTTCCAATGCCTCAGTAAGTCGCTTCAAATTGCTAGTCTGATTGAATCTTTAAGTAAATATAATTTATAAAATTACATAGGAATAGAGGTGTTTAAACGCATAATGTCAAAAAAATCAATATTTAGTTACATTTTAGTTATTTTGCGGATCCCTTGGTTGTAAGATCGATGTGTAGTCGATTGTCCAAAAAACTCCATTTGAGACACCATTCAGGAATGCCATTTTACGAACTATCCCTTGACTGTGTAACTCTAGTTCGTTGTTAATGGGACTAGGTTTGAGGCATCCGTGGCTTCATTGATATCAGCATTATACACCTTCTTTTGTTTTCTTAGCTATTTTCAGACGATTTGTTTAAATAAATATATTTTGGTGTCACATGTTTGCAATGCCCTTTATTGTCGAAACAATTTGAAAACCAATATTTACGATCTGTTCACTTCTTTCAACTCTAACTGACCTCAACGTCGTTGATATCCTCCATTTCATTCCAGTCTTTTGCAATTTTAATATATTTCAAAAAGAGTGTATATTCCGTATAAATCTAACAAAAACGGATATGCAGCAGATCATTCCGTATTTTTTTTCAAAATTTGTAGTTTCTCCAGGAAAGGTAAGCTCAGAATAAAGTTTGCTGTGCGGCATTGAATACTGTTTTTATAATGCTGAAAAGTTTAGTCTTATTTACTTGAATTAAGCGATACAAATAAAAAAAATGTTTTAAATTCTACGCTTTTGTTTTGTTTATTGCACAAAAAGATTCGGCATAGTTATTCGAAATTGGATTAAATAACAATTTGTTTTAATGTGGCAATCGGTTAACGCGTTCCTGTTGCATAACCATTCTTTTAAGGACTATTAAAATGCGCCTCTTTGACCACAGAACTCATTCTCATAAAATGTTTGCCGTGATAGCGCTTTGTGTTTTTATTGCTTCGGTCAACGCTTGTGCACCGTAAGTCATTGTTTTCTATCGCGAAATACTACTGTTTTTTTCATTTAGTAAACCACAACCTTATTCTGTATGGTTAGTTCAAACATTAACTGATTTTCTTATTTTCTTGTTTGTCAAAAAGAACACAACTTAACCTGCGCCTTTATCTTTAATTTTAAATTTTTCATGCAGTAACACATGTCAAAAACAGAAAATGTACGTTTTTACGAAATTTATTAAAATGTTGATGGTTCTAATGTTATGTAATGCATTTTAACGATATAGAGGATATCAATGGTGAGCATAAGATGGGTTATATACAATCCATAATAAACCACGATGATTGTAATCACTATTGTTATTATAGTATCTCATGGTATTGATGATTTACCGCATATTATAACTGTGATAAAAGTCGACAATAATAAAACGATTTCCATTTATTTGTTTTCAATAGCGGCCAAGGTGGAACGTATGTTGGTTTATAAGAGCCTATTGTGCATTCAAACTTTACATTGTTTTCCTTCAATTTAGTTGGAAATGGTTTGTTTTATTATAGATTGTAATAATGTTTACATATTTGTTTAAATTTAACCGTCAACAATTTTCGTTCAGCACAAACTGCGACCAAGCTTTTAATAATTGGTTCGTCGAATAAAGAGCAAATACATAACGCAATAAATAGAAATTGATAATGCATCTGCTTTTGCAATTCTATTAGGAAGTTTGGATGGTAAAACAAATTATTACATGAAATTTTGTTTCCGATTTTACTTGTAACGCTAAATAATAAATAATTTTAGCGATAAATGCACCGTGAGTTTCTCATTGCATTATTTTGGAACATCTTAAAATTAGATTTTAATAGGCACAGAGATGTGAGGGCGAAGTAAACTTGATTACCGTAAGTTATATTACCTTGAGTTATCAGTTGTTTATGACAGAAATTATAACGGCAGTATGTAAGACAATCTTACATTAAGATACTTCAAATGCAATGCCTTAAAAATAAATTTACGTAGCCCGCTTTTGATTCAACAAATGAAATTATAACGAAGGTGTTTTTTCAATGCAAGCAATCTTCAAGATATCTTACTTTATTTCTCAATTAATTTTTATTTCAGCATAAAAAGGCTACATTACCACAAGAAAAACGTCTTCGTTTTATCTTCTTTAATAATAAATTTTTCATCGCTTTATATTTTATTTGTTTATTTCGAAAATGGACACATGTATTTCATTAACGAAAGGTAAAAAGCATAACGACATTTGGGCGGAAAATAACTTATACACTATTGTAAATTTAGATCTTCGGTTTACTAATATTGGTTGCTACAGACCTTTTTTCGGTTGAAATTCGAATGCGTCATAAACATAAAATAGGGTTTGGTTTGATTTAGATAAGCTTATCAAATCAAACACAACATTGCATGGAATTGATTCATTAACGCAAATTAAAACTGTTGAAAAAAAAATGGATCGTGAACATGGACACCGTAAATAACATACTTTCAACTATTCCGTCTTTCGTTCATGCAATAAGTCCTTTGATAACATACTGTGTAAGACTAGAAACAAAATAATGACGTTTTTCGTAAAAATCGGGATATAAATCGATAGTGAAAAGCCAACGACTTTGAATGGAACCTTTAGAGAGTCATTTTTATCAGTTTCTGTGCCCAACTAAAAATCACGAAAAACGACCCCTTTTTTTAATATTTGCCTCAACGATTAGGGTTTCCTCCTTAACAGTTCACTTTAAATTTATTTTGTTCTCAATGATGGTTAATGATGCGTTCAAAAACTGCTCACACCTTAACAATTAAATAACCTTCAAGAATGATTGATGGCTTGGTCAAATTTTCCGTTGCTTCTTTTTTTATGCAAAAAATTCCCATGATTGCACGAAACTCGTGCGTTGTGGTCTGCTAAGCACATATTGATAAGATAAATACGATTAATTTCGCGATTTACTAATCGAAACCCTGCCACCTCTTAAAAGTCTTAGTAGATCAACGGAAACTTCTATCTCAGAAGTTCTCTTAATTTCAAAGTTTGTTATCATTGAGCGAACATGTGGAAACACATTTGTAGACAAATTTAGCAAACGCTTTTTTTATATTTTAATTCAATGAAATATGACTTCAACTAGATATCCTAATTTTTTTTCAGTTATTTAATACAGTAAAGAGTTTTCTACTTAAGGATGAATAGCGCTATTAAAGATGTCTAAAAACGTGTTGATCTAAAATCAATTTTTAGTTATAATACATTATTCTTGAAGGCTTATTTAAATATTTGTAAAAAGATAACAATCGATATAGCCAGACCCGTTTATTTCATTCCGTGAACGCAATTCGGTTAACAAGGGCTGGGTTTTAATTTCGAAACTTACTTTGTGTTTATGGATGGTTAATTCTGCGTTCAAAAACTCTCACACTTTAACAATTAAATTACCTTCAAGAATGATTGATGGCTTCGTCTAATTTTCTGTTGCTGTTTTTGGTAAAAATTCCCATGATTGCACGTAACTTGTGCGTGGTGGTTTGCGAAGCACATATTGATAAGACGAATACGATTTTTGAAGCGATTTGCTTATCGAAACCCTGCAATCTCTTAGAAGTCTTAGTAGATTTACAGCACCCTCTATCTCAAAATCAAAATTTCTCGGTCTTTATTTGAAAGTTAGTTATCATTGAGCGAACATGTGAAAACACATTTGTAGACAAATTTAGCAAACGCTTTTTTTATATTTTAATTCAATGAAATATGACTTAAACTAGATATCCTAGTTTTTGTTCAATGCCTTAGTAAGTCTCTTCAAAATGGAAGTCTGATTGAATCTTTAAGTAAATATAATTAATAAAATTTCAAAGGAATATAAGTTTTTAAACGCATAATGTCAAAAAAATCAATATTCAGTTACAGTTTAGTTATTTTGCGGATCCCTTGGTTGTAAAATCGATGTGTAGTCGATTGTCCAAAAAACTCCATTTGAGACACCATTCAGGAATGCCATTTTACGAACTTCTCTTGACTGTGCAACTCTAGTTCGAAGTTAATGGGACTAGGTTTGAGGCATCCGTGGCTTCATTGATATCAGCATTATACACCTTCTTTTGTTTTCTTAGCTATTTTCAGACGATTTGTTTAAATAAATATATTTTGGTGTCACATGTTTGCAATGCCCTTTATTGTCGAAACAATTTGAAAACCAATATTTACGATCTGTTCACTTCTTTCAACTCTAACTGACCTCAACGTCGTTGATATCCTCCATTTCATTCCAGTCTTTTGCAATTTTAATATATTTCAAAAAGAGTGTATATTCCGTATAAATCTAACAAAAACGGATATGCGGCAGATCATTCCGTATTTTTTTAAAATTT
>JAPUBX010002555.1:0-21605 GCA_028672205.1 Proteocephalus fallax
TTCTCAAAACAATCCGCCCTCCTTACTTCAAAGCTTTTATGCGGGGGTATGATAAAACCTTTGAGGGAAATTCGACTCGCGCGTCTGCCGCTTGTGTAGGCAGCGAACAAAATAGAGCATAGAGAAAGGCTTGATCCCGCCCACAGTACCAACGGAACAGCAAATTAGAGGTCTTCCTAGGAACCGAGCGGTAGCTTATCACGCATACGGAAACCCAGCTGAGCACCGAAAGGGGTCGTAGGCCGAAGCTTTTTCGCTTTTTTTTTGCTGATCGTAAATAACGCAAGCGAATCGAAATGAGATGAGCTGTTGGTATGCCTAGTAAACGTTGTTCCCCACTACACAAGCCGAAAACCTTTGGAAGACGCAAATATAGAAACGACGTGTATGTATTGCATAAGCTGCTCGAGGAATAAAAGTGTCTAGGAATCTCTTTCACCAATGGAACGGCGATACAGCACCTTCGGTCGTTAATTGTCGGTGGCTTACCTAAGCTTAAAATTTTTTCGCAATTTTGCGGAATGTAGCCGCATTCCAATTTTCATGGACCACAAGCCGTTGATTCATTCCATGGCTTCTTACTCGTCTAGCAACAACGAACGCGAGATCCGACAACTCGATTTCCGCTCCCAGTTTGACCTGGAATTCCGTCATATCCGGGGCGCAGATAATGACGTTTCCGACGCCCCTTTGCGAATCCAGTCGAACAGTCCACCGATCGCAAATAGTATCGACTACGATGAGATGTCTTACGCTCAGCAACACGAAGGGATACGAATTGAACCCGACGACACAGTCCTTATAAAGCAAACTCCCTCGCTGTCTCAGCGTTTTCTGCTCTGCGACAACATCAAAGCTTTTCCTCGCCCGCTTGTTCTGCAATGCATGTGGCGCCAATTTTTCCAAAGGGTTCATGGTCTCTCGCACCCTTGTATTCGCGCAACTACCCGACTAACTGCTAAAAGTTTTTTTGAAAAGCATAGCAAAAGGACGTCCGCCTGTAGACACGGGCATGCCCTCGGTGTGAACAAGTAAAAGTCAATCGTCGCACCACAACACGGATCGGCACGTTCATGTGGATTTACCGAGTGAGCTTGTAAATGTAAGAACAGCCAAAAGTATCTCCTTGTCGCCGATGTTCTTCAGAGGCTACGCAGTTTTCCTGAGAGCGTTCGGTTTTATGAAACAAGACCCTAGAAGTCAGGCTTCCAAGTAAACCCACAACTCCGTTGTGATCGAGTCTTTCGTCGTCTTGAACCCCGATATGATGGTCCTTTTCCGGTACTTTCACGTTCGGGTAAATCTTTTTTAAATATCCATGAATGGGCGCTTTGTCTTGGGGAAGGAACGGGGGTATAGGGCAACGGCTGTGGTTCTATAGCCGGGGCAAAGATGAGCGACACCAGGGCTTCGTTCTGTTTTCTTTCCCATAGCTCAGCCCGAAGGTTCGCCACTTGTATCAGTAGCACAAAAATCCGCAATGCCGTTGACGTCAGTTCCTTGTCCAGCTTGACGAGCAAAAAATGATATGGACTACGTGCAGTTGTCGAAATTTTCGTAGATACAGCCATCTCTGGGTGGATATTTCGGTTCGTCTGCTTGATTAGCTTAGACGTTTTTCTTCGAGAGAAAAGTAAAACAGGGTGCTGAGCTCCTGTAAGCGTGATCGTGTTATGTCAACGTAGGAATGAGATCTAGGAAATGGGATTAGTTAATATCAACCTGTATTCCGCCTGAGGGTACCCCAAGAGGTCAGTCAACTCCATTAATAAAGCGACTAAAAGTAGCGAGTGACCTTTACTTTGGAAGGAAGATTGGTCGAAGGACCACGCATCGTGTAAGTGCAGTTACAAAATAAGATATAATCAGGAAAGCGATAGACGAAAGAGTCGGAACACAATAGGAGCTTTGGGCAGAAATGGGACTGGTCCATAGTGTTGGAGAAGGGAGGATGTTGCTGGAGGTCCTACAGTGTAGGATGTGTGGAGGAGGTTGACCGGCTGCGGTTGCCGGTTGCGGAGGTTTGGGAGAGCGAAAGGCATTCTCCATGACGGAAGGAAGTGAGTTGTCTCACTTTGGGTGGACCAGAGGGTTGTGAACACCATCAGATCGAACTTCGTACCATAGAAAGATAGAAAGTGACCGTAAACGCCCCCTTTTGTTCAAACGGACACAAACGATTCCGCCATCGAACGCACCATAACCGACTTAACGTTTGGGCTTTGGATTATTAAATCAAGAAAACAATCTAGATTACACTTTGGTTTGCGTTATACGCGTATGTGGTAAAAAAGTTAAGTGGGTTAAATTATCGTCGAACTGCTAGTCACGACAACTCTATTGGCTTTATGTCACGATGACCAAAACTTTCGGCATAAAGCAAGATAAGTATTAGATAATAAAATTGTTTTGCTAATAGTCTAAAAATGCGGTTACTTTTATTCTTCAGTAGAATTCATTTACAATAGTCACATTCCAACTGACCAAAACCAGTCCTATTTAATAACATTCATCAAATGTAGCCATTTTTTTCCTATTTTTTGACGTATTCCGGCTTCTAACGCATACCTTTGTGGCAGCCGAATAAGTCTTAAATCCGCTTACAGTCACTAATGCGACCAACGTTATGTTCCTTTAAAAGCTAGATAAAAATCCGTAAATTACAGCAACAAGCTTTCTAAATAGTCAATATCCCGAAGAAAACAATAAATGTACAGTGAATGGGTTTGAGCTATATATTTGATTAAATAAATTATGCAGGGTAATTTAGGGGGATCCCGCTTATATCAACGACGGCGATGTCTTCGGTGAATTCGAGAGCATCCAGACAACCGGCAATGCGGCGCCACTTGAAATGCGTCAAATCAACCTGCGAAGAAGCAAAAAAGGAACAATACAGGGAGGATCTTTGATAAAATGTAAGCAGAAACGCAGTTAGTAAAATAACCGCGGTTGCCACGGTTTGAACGCCACTTAATCAGTTGTCCAACAACATGGAAGTTCATGATATGCGAATGAAACATGATAAAAAGCTCACCTCCTCGTCGCCATTTGTTGTGTCGGCGACGAATTCCTCTATTTGTGATTCTTCAAGAATTTCTTTAATGCAAATAAGAAGGAATTCAGTCTTTAAGATAATAAAAATAAGAATAATTTCCATCACAACTTGGACATACCGAAAGCGAGCAGACTATTTTGGTGGACTGCGAGGCGAACTGACCAGAGGTTTGAAGTCCCACCGATTGGATTAAGGTCAGTCCACTGGCCGGGGTCGCCGACTTCCCGCGGGGGCGTCAGCATCTCCACAGATTTGCAGAACCGACCGCCCACAACGAGAATGCGCCCAGCGAAGAGACTGATTCCATGGTACTGACGCGCGTGATTCATCGGCGCCAATTCGATTCACCGTGGCGCATCTCCGTCTACCTTAAGACTTAACAGCGACACGTCGGACTAGCCACCATCCCCCCCTGTCAAGAGGAGATGCGGTGCGTTGGGCAGAAAAGCGTCGTCTCCAGACAAAACAATCGCGGCTGCAGCGAAGCGTGCTTTTTTGAGTGGTGTCATCGGTCGCCAGGATGGACTGTAGGCAAAAGAGAAGTTGAAGAAGACGGTGACTGGGAACGAAAAGGTATACAAATAAATAACTTTAACTCAACTGCCACAAACAACTCACCTTCCTTCAACCCAGCGCTCGCAGCTCGACAGATTACAATACTGGCTTCCTCCGTAGCCGCCACAGACAAACAGTTCGTTGTTTGACGCAACAACAGCTGCGTCGAAGCGAGGTGTCTTGAGTGGTGGCGCCTGCGTGACGCGTCCCGTCTGGCCATCGATCACCGTGACTGTTCGCGACGCACTTAATTGAACAGGCGTTCTTCCACCAATGCAATAGACGTTGCCTGAAATACCAAAAGCACGGCGATGTGACCTTTTTTGCTTGCGAGACAAAACGAAAAGGTCGCGACAAACGACTCACCGTTGAGACAAGTAACGCCGCGCCTCGAGAGACGCGGGAAACGGACCTCCAATTGCCCGTCTTGCTCGTACTGCGGCAAAGTTAAGACACAATCAGTTTCGCCGTCGCCGCCTTTCGCCTTGCCGTAGACAAAAAGGCGTTTGCGGTTCTTCCCACGAGAATGATCCTTAAGAGCCGCAAATTGTTTGTTTAAATGCATAAGTCTACATAATTAAAACCTATTTCTATGGTCTGCAATGCGATTAAGCCGTTGTGGGTTCCATCACACCAGGTTTCAAGGTCATAGCGTGTTTGTGTTACCACGACGAAATTATAATTGAGTGTGATAAAAAAAAGGGTGTAGTAAATGCGTCATTGCGTTCAATAGGTCAGTCACTAAAGAGATTGCAAAGAAATTTTCGTAACAGTCCACTAACTTTATTTAAAACGAACACTTTAAGATTGATTAATATTTAATATAAAGAGCGCGGTAGGTGTGTGAAAAATCTAAGCTTGACAACACTGCTTACCGAAGTAATCGTTTTTTTACTTTTTAATTTCCTCTGGGTAAAAGAAAAGTCTTCAATACTTTCTTAAAGGCGCGTATAGCATCGTTCTGCCATTTTCTCAAGCTCGGTGCATTACTTCGTAAAAAAATGTTTCTCTGAACCTTATAGTTCTCGGAAGGCATGATTCAAAGTTATAACCTTAATGTTTTCGTTTGCAAGCAGCACGCATAAAGGCGTCATTCAGCGGGCATGTTTAAATCGACTTTATGACAATCCTATGTGCGCCGCCACGAACAATGCTTGACGAGCAAATTTACTCGCGTCGTACTAATCGATAAGACCCCTTCATAAATTTTAGCAAAATAATGTCAGACAAGATCAAAAGATGGTCGTCGTTGTCACAGGGACGCAATATTTTTTAACAAACTTAACCAGATTAAGGCAGGGGAAAAATGAATCGAAGTCAATCCTAAAAACAAACAACCAAGTAAAATTATTTTATATATTTCGTGTACCCGGCGACCTTAACCAACCTTTTCTTGACATATTACAGTGTCAAAATGCGCAGAAGAAATACGTTTAGTAAATAAAAAAGAGGACGTCGACGAAACTGGAATGTTAGAGATTAAAAAAATAGGAAGAGAAAGACAGAAGATTCAACAGAAAAAGAACAAGACAAAATTTGGACAAAGTTTGCAAGTACGGCTGAACAACGTTGAACCCTTGAATGCTGAATTCTTAAGGATAAAGCATAATGAACAGGCAATTACATATAAAAAATTCAAAGGATGTCGCTATTGTTTCCATGCTCCTGTTTGAGCATGTCGACGGTTTTTATAATGACAATAAAATAAATCAACTCATTCAAATGCAATTGATGTAGGTGGGTAGAGAAAAATGTTACAGGAGTACGAGAATGTTATTTAGCAGGACGTTTTTCTATTTCACAACCATTAATCAGTTATTCAAGGGCTTATCAACCCAAAAAGGTTCCTCTTAAAAGTAAAATATGCCTCGTTTAAACATGCAAGCATTTTCTTAACAAAACAATAAAATATTTATTAAATTTATTGCTTAAGTGGGATCAATGATTTGCCAAACGACAGTTTAGTTCCTAAAAACAACTCGGCAAAGATAAGAAAGGAAGGAAACGGCGAATTGGACGATTTTATTGTCGGAATAAAGACCCCATCAGAAGGATCTGCGCGGACATTAACTAGGAATGAAAAAAACATGCTGGCCGAATTCTATGGGCCTTCCAAATGTCCCACCACAGTACCACACGCACAGCCCGTTGGAAGTCGACCAAGAGATCAGGTCTCAAAAAACTTGAACCGAGCACGACAGAAGCCACTACACGACAAAGACAACAATATAAAGACCACCGATACCGCAGCATTTCAGCGTTATCGCGATATTGACCCATTAAAGAGACACATAGCAAAAACGGAATTCGACCGAATGATGCAGGTTAAAATAACACGCCTGGGGATTTCCGTCTTTGTGGCAACTATTGAGCGACTACCTTTTTTTAATGTCTCTATCACCAACGGAACGCTTATACAGCACCTTCGGAAATAAATTATAATCGGCCGCATTCTTATTTCACAGACCTCACGCCGTTGATTAAGGCAATTGCCTGTTACTCGTCTCGCTTCAACGAACGCATGATCCGCCAACTCGATTTCCTCTCCAAGGTCGAACTGGAATTCAGTCATATCCGTGGCGCAGATAATGAGGCTGCCGACGCCCTTTCGCACATCGAGTCGAACAGTCTGCGGTTCGCTTATAGCCCTTATAAACCAAAATCTTCGGCGGTCTCAGCGTTATCTACTTGACAACAATTCCAAAGCACGTTCATATGGATTTAGTCGGCCCGTTAATCTTGTCCAGGGCAATTTTTTTGGATGCGAATGAATCCGCATACCTTCTCACCAATGGGATTGTTGAGCGCATTCATCAAACACTGAGGTCCTACCTAATAACTCAAGATTACCGAGAACATTCGGCAGACTATTTGCCTCTCGTCCTGCTTGGCGTTCGTGTGACTTTCGGATCCGACGTCGAATATTGCCCGGCGCAGTTGGTTCTTTCTTAATCACCTGCCTCGAGCCGGCTGACGCATTGCGACCACCCGCACACCACCGCATCTAACCAAACTTTGCCCGTTTATTTACCGTCGGTTGACCTGCATCCCCACCAGCGATCATTATTGTATCTCTTCCCCTGTCGACGAAGAGTGTAAATGGGGAGCCCTGTAGTGACCTGAATTTTCGCCCAGCAACGTTCGATCGCCGACCTAACATTGTGGTTTTGTATTATAAAAACAAGAGAACACTCTATATTGTACTTTGGGTTGCGTTCTCATTTTTCTTCTGTTTTAGACGCGTATGTCATAAACAAGGATTATTTGTTTTAAAGTTATCGACGAACTTCATTAATATATAACTCGCTGTACAGCATTCTTATCAATACCAGTTTCGATACTGGAGTACGGATCACGGTGATTTATTTTGAAGTGTAAGATTAAGATAGATCGGCGAATATTTTATTCGCAGTTATTCTTACGCAAGGCGACAATTTGTTCGCCTTTATGTTTGTAGACTCCGGAGTGCATATTATTAATTGTGATTGGTGACGCACACCAATGTTAACATCCCGCGAGTTTTAATAGTTGAAATGTAGCAAAGCATGATAAAATACAGATCTTTATATGAAATTAAACGCGGATGCGAAGGAGGAAAACACAAAATCGTCGTTGCTTTCAGAATCGCTTTATGCCGTCGATCTGGACCACTGCGGATCTGGAAATTAATTCGATTTCAGTCCTATGAAAGCAAGGTGTTTGAGGTGATGCTAAATTGCACCTCTACCACACGTCAATAATAATAATAATAATTCTATTAGCTTTATTGGGGTCACGAAGACCAAAACTTTAAGCAAGACAATTATTAGATAATAGATAGTTTGGCAAATTGTCTTAAATATAATGGTCACTTTCTAACTTACCAAAACCTGTCCTATTCAATAATATTCATTGAATGAAGTCATTGTTTTTCCTATTCTTTTGACGTATTACTCCTTCGTACGCAGATCTTTGTGGCAGCTTATTTAGTTTAAAACTTGCTTACAGTCACGAATGCGACCAACCTTATGTTCCTTTAAAAGCTAGATAACAATCCGTAAATAACAAAGCACCAAGCTTCCTAAATAGCTTTTATCCCGAAAAAAAAATTAATTTACAGTGAATGTATTTGAGCAGTATATTTGATTAAATAAATCATGCAGGGTAATTTAGGGGGTTCCCGCTAATGTCACGACGACGGCGTCTTCGAAGTTCGCGAGAGCATTCGGACAACCGGCAATGCAGCGCCACTTGAACCGCGTCAAATCAACCTGCAAAGAAGCAAAAAGGGAACAATTGAAGGAGAAGCTTTGTCTAAGTGTTGATACAATTTAAACAGAAATACAGTCAGTAAAATCACCGCGGTTGCCACGGTTTCAATGCCAATTCTTCCGTTCTCCAACAATATGGAAGTGCATGAAATGCCAATGAAACATGAAAAAATCTTACCTCTTCGTCGCTTTTTGGTCCGGTTGTGCCAGCGACGAATTCTTCTATTTGTGATTTCCCAACAAATCTTTCTCCAATGTAAATAAGAAGGAATTGAGTCTTTAAGATAATAAAAATAAGAATAATTTCTATCACGACTTGGACATACCGAAAGCGAGCAGACGATTCTGGTGCACTGCGAGGCGAACTGACAAGAAGGACCAAGTCGTTTGGCCGGCGAAGACAGACCACAGGGAATCCCAACCGATTGGGTTGAGCTCAGTCCACTGGCCGGGGTCGCCGACTTCCCGCGGGGGCGTCAGCATTTCCACAGAGTCGCGGAACTCACCGCCCACTACGAGAATGCGCCCAGCGAAGAGAGCGATTCCATGGTTGTGGCGTGCGTGGTTCATCGGCGCTAATTCGATCCACCGTGGCGCATCTCCGTCCACCCCAAGACTAAATAGCGACACGTAAGGCATACTCTGGCCACCATCCCCCCCTGTCAAGAGGAGATGTGGTGCGTTGGGCAGACATGCGTCGTCTCCAGACAAGACAATCGCGGCTGCACCGTAGCGTGCTATTTTGAGTGGCGTCAGCGGTCGCCAGGATAGACTGTAGGCAAAAGAGAAGAAGACGGTGATGAGAACAAAAAGACGGACAAACAACAACAACGTCTACAAACAACTCACCTTCCTTCCACCCAACGCTCGCAGCTCGACAGATGAGTATTCTGGATACCTCCGTAACCGCCACAGACAAACAGTTCGTTGACAGACGCGGCGACAGCTGTCCAAATTCGATTAGTCCTGAGTTGTGGCGCCTGCGTGACGCGTCCAGTCCGGCCATCGATCACCGTGACTGTTCTCAACCCAACCGATTGGCCGGTCGTTCGTCCACCGATGCAATAAACGTTGCCTGAAAGACCAAAAGCACGGCGATGTGACCTTTCTTGCTTGCTAGGCAAAACGAAAAAGTCGAAACAGATGACTCACCGTTGAGACTGCCGATGCTTCGATCAAGGAGACGCGGAAAAGTAACGTTTATTTGCCCGTCTAGCTCGAACTGCGGCACAGTCATGACACAATCGGTTTCACCGTCGCCGCCTTTCGCCTTGCCGTAGACGAAGAGGCGAGATTGATCCTTAAGAGCGGCAAAGTGTTTTTTTTAATGCTTTAGTCTACATAATTAAGCAGTATTTCTCATAGTCTGCAAATCTTTGAGGCCGCTGTTATTGTTCCATCACACTAAGTTTAAAAGTCATAGCGTGATTGTTACACAATTGTTCTGGGGAAAATAAAAGTCTCAAGATTTTCTCACGCTTGGGGCATGAATTCGCATCGAGGTGTTTCTTCGAACGTAGTGGTTCACGGAAGGCATGATTCAAAGAAATAACCTTATTTTAAGTCTTTACCACATTGGCTTTCAAAATAGTTTCGTTAACAAGCAGAATGAATGAAGGCGTCATTCAACGTGCATGTTTAAATCTTCTTAATGAGAATCGTGTGTGCGCGACGAACAATGCTTTATGCGCGAATTAACTCGCGTAGTCCTATTCGGCAAGGCCCTTTTATACATTTGAGCAAAACAATGTCAGACAGGATCAGAAGATGGTCGTCGTTGTTGCGAAAGATGAAATTACTTGAAGCAGATACTGTCAAAAAACACACGCTCTCTCATTGCGAAGATCCGTTTCTCCTTTAGCGTTTGCTTTTTCCAGCGAAACCCATATTTCCCAACAAACTCTTACAAACGTTCTCTTTTATGACTCTTAATGTTACCTAGAGTTGTTTTTTTCCCAATACGTTTTCGTGTGTACACTGTACAGGGACGCAATATTTGTTTGCAAATTTTACCCAGATTTAGGCAGGGGAACTGAGAATCGAAGTCAATCCTGAATCAACAAGTCTTTCACAAAAAAACAACTAATTAACTAAAATTATTTTAAATATTTAGTGTCTATGAAAAAGGTTGTATCTTGCGACCTAAATATACATAAAATGCGTAGACGAAAGACGTTTAGTAAATTAGGAGAAGTAAGATATTAATGGGAAGATGAAGAAGACGATTATGTATGACGTCGAGAATATAAATAAACTGGTGATATGCGAAACTTCGTTGAAGAAGAACCAGTACAAATCCGATGATAAGACTGTGCTAGAAGAATTAAAGAATAGTGCAGAAAATAACAGTTATAAGTAAATTAACTGTAGTAAAGGAAGAATACCATTAATATGAAAAGAATGGGGAAGATATTGCGATGAAGAAATAGAGTATGGAAGAAGACGTCGACAAAAAAATTAAAAAAAAGGAAGAGAAAGAAAAAAGATTCAAAATAAGTAGAAAAGACAACATTTTGGAAGAATAGAAGGACAAGACTGATATGAAATAAGTAGAAGCATTTTATTTTCTTATCCTAAACAAAACATCCTGGGATAATATTTGTTGGACAAAATCAATCGTGCTGCAAACATTTTACTAAGCTATTGTAGTTGAATTTAAAAATCTTTGTAAAATGAAATAGTTATTATCATTTACTTATGCCAATTTTAATTGTTAAGGTTGCTAGTTAGGCTGAACAACGTGGAACACTTGGATGACGAATTGTAAAGGAAAAAAACATCATATACAGGCCATGAGATCGAAAAAATTCAAAGGTTGTCGCTATCGTTTCCATGATGAAAATTAAATAAATCAGCCGAAAAGACACACAATCGTTTTTTGGTCAATTATTCTCTGATATATTCTGTCAAAATAGAATGGTCGGTCCCTGATAGCATGAGTCAAAATCATTGCGTAATAGTGGCAACACGATGCATTCGAGTGAATGTGTGCCTGTGCTGAAATTAAGGAGTCATTCAACATACTCGTTCAAATGCAATTGGTATGGGTGTGTGGAAAAACATGTTACAGGAGTACCAGAATGTGATTTAGCAAGACGTTCTTTTATTATATCAGTTATTCATGGGCTTTTCAACTAAAATCGGTTCTTCTCAAAAGTTAGGAATGCAAGAAGCACCCCTATTTGACTCCAATAGAGGACTCTTTAATTCAAATTATAGCTCTTATGCCTCTCAGGGTCGCCTTTGTCCAGATAATAAATAGTCGGAAGTTTCTTAAACTGCCACTTGGAAAAACACGTTTTGCTTAGACAACACTACTTTTAGTTTACAAGTGGGGATAATAAAGATTATACCATTCACCCATTGGCTTACCGCGATCTTGAGGTCGCAGTTGCGTCCGCTTTCTCTTAGTGCGTTGAGATAGCCGAGGACAGTTTGTGCAGCACCCATGTAAAGTTGTTTAGTCGTTGAATGTTTAGAACTACAAATTTGAATGCATTTAATAGCGTTTTGGGGGTTTGTGAGTCGTGCATTCGCAGTGTTCAAGTGCGCGCGTACGCGTCGTCGAAACCAATCAACTCCGCGAATGGCTGCTTTGTACGCTGAGAACATTTGGAAGTGTATGAAATCGTTTACGCAGGCAGAAAAATCAGCGTCTAATTTTTAAAAGCAGCAATACTAAAAAATGGTCATATATTCAATAGAATGATTGGAGTTTTCTGTTTTTAAATCCGAGTCCCAGTGTTTAGAATTAAAAATAGTCTGCTCAAAATTATTTGAGCTTAATAAGTTGCTCAAACGCCTGCTTTACTTGAAAATAGTATTTACCGTTTTCAAGGGGAATTTGGATTGAATCGGTTTCTTTGACAAGGTAAATTAGAACAGTAGATCTCGATATAAATTTCGTTTTTTTTAATTTCGGGTAAGCAAAAAGTTCGAAATATAAAGAAATGTTTCCTTTTTTATATCAGTTTTAATGGTTGTGATGGATTCTAAAAACCGTGTTATAAATGCACGAGTAACGTAGCGAAAATCCATGAAATTATTTCTTAAGCTTCGTTAATGCATATCAGGCTTTAATAATTTGACTATTTAAGGAACTACGCAAGGCGGCCGTTGTTTAAATTAATAAGACAAGCGGCAGAAAATGCAAATAATTGTTGTGCTTTTCAAACAGTCTATTTGATCGGTATGACCACATTTAAAATTATGGAACAATTCTCTTTGTTTCAAATCTTTAGTAAACGTATGTAAACCGTACCTATAATGTTCTGAGCCATTCTGGGTGCCATCACTTTCAGTTTACAAGTCATTGCGTGATTGTCACACAACGACGAAATTGAATGTAGGTGTAAATGGAGAAGGGTGGAGTAAATGCGTAATTGCGTTCAATAGTTTATTGAGTCGAAAGATGCCGCAGCCATGTCAGTAATCATCTACTAAAGCTTATTTCGTCTACTTTAAAAATCGAAGATAAAGGAGAATACATCTAAACAGATCTTATTGTGTCCGACGAAAATCTATTTTAGGCGATATTTCCACAAATTCCGTTTTACATGCGAGCAATTTCTTTACAAAAAAATAAGATATCTATAAAAGTTATAGCTTAATGGGAATCAATGATTTGCCCAACAACAGTTAAGTTTATACCCAGTTTAATCTGGAATTCCGTCATATCCGTGGCGCAGATAATGAGGTTACGGACGCCCTTTCGCACATCGAGTCGAACAGTCTGCGGTTCGCTTATAGTTTCGACTACGAGGAGATGTCTGACGCCCAGTAACTTAAAGGCATTCGAATTGGGCACGACAACACAGCCCTTATAAACCAAAATCTTCGGCGGTCTCAGCGTTATCTACTTGACAACAATTCCAAAGCACGTTCATATGGATTAAGTCTCCCCGTTAATCTTGTCCAGGGCAAATTTGTTGGATGCGAGTGAATCCGCATACCTTCTCACCAATTTGATTGTTGAGCGCATTCATCAAACACTGAGGTCCTACCTAATAACTCAAGATTACCGAGAACATTCGGCAGACTATTTGCCTCTCGTCCTGCTTGGCGTTCGTGTGACTTTCGGATCCGACGTCGAATATTGCCCGGCGCAGTTGGTTCTTTCTTTTGCACCTGTCTGGAGCCGGCTGACGCATTGACGACCACCCGCACACCCACGCATCTAACCAAACTTTGCCCGTTTATTTACCGTCGGTTGACCTGCATCCCCACCAGCGATCATTATTGTATCTCTTCCCCTGTCGACGAAGAGTGCAAATGGGGAACCTATGTAGTGACCTGAATTTTCGCCCAGCAACGTTCGATCGACGACCTAACATTGTGCCTTTGTATTATAAAAACAAGAGAACACTCTATATTGTACTTTGGGTTGCGTTCTCATTTTTCTTCTGTTTTAGACGCGTATGTCATAAACAAGGATTATTTGTTTTAAAGTTATCGACGAACTTCATTAATATATAACTCGCTGTACAGCATTCTTATCAATACCAGTTTCGATACTGGAGTACGGATCACGGTGATTTATTTTGTAAGTGTAAGATTAAGATAGATCGGCGAATATTTTATTCGCAGTTATTCTTACGCAAGGCGAAAATTTGTTCGCATTTATGTTTGTAGACTCCGGAGTGCATTTTATTAATGGTGATTGATACAGTTTTCACGGGGAATTTGGATTGAATAAGTTTCTTTTACAAGGTTTATTTTAACATTAGAGCTCGATATAAATTTCTCTTTTTTTATTTTCAGGTAACCGAAAAGTTCGAAATATAAAGAAATCTTTCCTTTGTTATATCAGCCTTAATGGTTATGATTGCATCTAAAAACCTTGTTGTAAATGCACGAATAACGTAGCAAAAATCCATGAAATTATTTCTTAAACTTCGTTAATGCATCAGGCTTTAATAATTTGACTATTTTAGAAACTACGCAAGGCGGCCGTTTTTTAAATTAAGATTGCCGAGAGTAAAGACGTAAAAGTTTAAATCACTGTAAACAATTTAGTAGTTGAGAATAAAAATAGTAGGAAGCGGGCGTGCGGTGAGAAATAGTAAAGATTTTCCTCCGGATCACGGTTCTTGTCAACCGCGCTGCAATCCGTCCCGAGGCACACTGTCCCTAGAAAGCAGGAGAAAGGAGTGAGAAGTAGGAAGTAGGAGTGACAAGTACGGAAGACGGCGGGTAACGAAACCAGAAACCTTGCGGATTTTGCTATAAATGGAAAAAGTTGGGTTTCAACATTGGAATTACTTTTTAACAGAATAACTTCAATCGTCGCGTTTTGTTTGAAATGTTCACAAACAGGAAGAAGAATATTGTTGGAGTCGCACAAAAAGGATCGGCGATGTGGAGGAAAACTATTTGCGTGGATTCTTGAAAATATGAGGCGTATATGTGACGCACCCACCTGACACCAGTTCTACGTGATAGAACTCAATCGCCTTTAGTAATCAATTTTAATCAAACCAAATTCTCTCAGAAGAGGAATCTTTGCCTATATACTTAAACCATTTTCAAGAACTAATGATTCTTCAGTCAACGTTCACTAGACAAACCCATCAACGACGCCGATGGAAGAGTGGGAGCTGGTAGCCGATACTTTCAGTAGACTGAGTGGAGTGGTGGATAAGTGGCAGACAATACCTGCTCATGGAACAAGTAGGTTGTTCGAATGGGCCTTTCAAAAACGCCCTTAAGGTTAACTGAAATCTCCTCTAATAGCATTTAATTATTTGTGTCGCTTAAGCTAAGAACAGTTAATTAAAAACTATTGATTAATGCACCGACGGGTGTTCTGGTGACAATAGAATCGGATTTTACGTCGTCAAAAAAAACTCCTAGCAGTCTTACGCGATCATTCCAATTTTGGACGCCGTTAAGCATAAGACCTATAATATCTTATCTGTAAACCAGAAAGCTTTCCTTGAACAACGCCAGCGGATGCAGTGGCTTGATACCTACAAAACTGAAAACAACGGCATTAGCGTACTTTTTCATAGAAGCAATAAGGAACCCAGGGAAGCAAAAACTTTGAACAAATCTGCATTCTACGGACTGCGAGATTGTTTTCCACCACATATGAGAGTAGGCCACCTAACCGTAGACGAAGCGGGCGTTGGGATTTTTTTGGAGAATGTTCTTGCTCTATAACGGGGGTGTACGCTGAACCTTCTTTGGTCCGTGTAGAAAGGAGGAATCACATCACAAGAGAGAGCGGAACAACGTGCTTGGCAGGGGCTGAGGGTTACGAAGTTTTAGAAGCACTGTCTTAGAAGAGTAGCATAGGTTTCTTGTATTCTCTCTTGTTCCACCACGGGGTTACTCGGCAAGTTAGTTTTGTACTGCTTTAGGTTTTGATGCTCTAGGTTTTCATTCTCTACTTGAATCTTCTCGACGGCTAGTATCAGCTCGCGGACTCGTTCCTCCACTGACTTCTGTCCATCGTCGCGCGAAAAAAGATACTGGTCGACTTTCTCTCGTCGACGTTCTTGTTGACTCGGCTAGTACTAGCAGAAGCTTCTCAGTTGTCTTTTGCACCGATTTCTTCCATATCAAGGCACGTAAATATAAATGCGATGCGCCAATATGTAGGATGTAGCACAGCAATCATTGACGAAATTCAACAGACATATAATAACCCCAAAACCATTCGTTATTCGAGTCACTCTATTGTTATTGAATTATGTTAACCATTACTTGCGAATTATCTTTATTGACTAAAGAATTCTTTACACTCACAATTTTTTTTTGTTTTAATTGACGAGCATATATGAAATTTAATTTGATGCGGAAATTGACCTCATCCCAGAGTGATAAATAGTAGCAATCTGTCATGCAGTTTTGTTAAAATAATTTAAAATCTGATTAAAAGAGTCTATAGCCGCGAAGACCTTTTTTCGAAAATCTATTCCGCCAATCCCCTCTTCTTCTTCTTCTTATTAAGTTTCTTCTTTTTCTTTCCCGTTTTATTACCACCTCTTCCTCGCCTTCTTCCTCTTTGTCCTCTCTCTTTACCTAAACCTCCACTTACGATTTCTCTAAGTAAATACGTTACATTTCTCTCAATAACGAAACCTTTTGTTTTCGAGTATCGTAGTTTCGTCAAATGAAAGCATTCTGGGTTCTGTGGCATTCTCACGAGCCTAGAATATAACGACGAGCACGTAGAAAACAGACTCGATGACTTTCATCACACGACATTCAACGCCCGTTTTGATTACACACGTTTTGTATAGCAATCGGCGTGTCATACCAATAATGGTTTCACAGTGTGCAGTTAAAATATCCAAAGCATCGAACAGAAGAATTTTCTATGCGTTAAAAAAAGTAAGAGCCCGCTTTTATGGTATATTTAACCAGAATTAAATGGTTAAACGATCCTTGAAATGAGAAGTGAAATTAAAAAAAATATCGCTGGTCAACGTTTACATTGGTTATTTGCAGATATTCACGTAAGAACCGACAGAAATAAGAATTGCTGTCTAGCCTATCAGCACGAGAAGAGGTCCATTGGAGAGATGGACTGGCTGTTGCATACACAATCGCGTTCTTTGTTCTTTTTATGTTATTAATGTAGCTACAGGGGTACACCTTCTCATCCTTAAATCCTCGTCCTATTTCTCTTTCTCTTTCTTCAACTTTTCCTTCTTTTTCTTCTTCTTCTTCTTCTTCTTCTTCTTCTTTTTCTTAGATAAAACGCAGTTTAACGACGACAGAAATTAAAGGAATGTCGCCATGCATTATGCATCAAATCGTTCATAGCTTCTTATTCTTCTTCATAACTTTCGTCATCGTGTTCTGCTTTAATGTCTTCTTTTTTTGCATTATCTTCTTATTCTGTGTGTTTCTCTTTGTGTTCCTCTTTTTCAGCTTTTTTTATTCGTAGTTTTCCTCAACTGAATTGATTACAAGAAGCCTGCATCTACGAATTGAGAAAACGAGTGTAACAAAAAAAGTGACCTGCGCTCGATAACCATGGTCACAAGACGGGTACGACGGAATTTTACCGTGAACATTCTTACAACTTGTTTAGGAACTATTCTTTCGTTAAAATGCGCGTGATTCTTTATAAGACTCGCACGAATTTCACCTCAACAATCATCATCATCAGTACACCTTTGGCAGCATCATAATTGCTTTGGGCTCTTGCTTATATAAGAGCGCCAATATTGAAGCAGATTTATGAGTTTAAGTGAATCGCAAAAGATATTTCTTCGACATAGGCGTTTTGGCATCAATTTTTATCGGGTTTGCTACATCGCGTAAGTTACTCGGCCAAACAAATACTTTTTTTATATTTTAGAGGGTGATGTTTTCGAAGTAAAAAAACACGATCAGACCGTAAAGTTCGAATTGCAATTCCTGACACTACGTTTTCGGGTTGCTGTAAAGGTAGATTGTCCATCGTGTTGCAATTGACTAGTACTCGCGTTCTAACAGAACAGCAGACATGCTTTTTCTACTATGGAGCTGGTAATTTCCTTTTCATAAATTATTTGTCTCTTACTTCGTTAAGAACAAAGGTCAACAATCTCCATCAAGGCCTGTCCTACCCCGGCAGGAAAGGTTGTCAAAATGACGCATTACAACGGCTCCATTGTGCAAGTTAAAATTCACCCAGGTGGTTATTCGTTCTGTTATAAACTGATTCGGTTTATGTGCCAAACATCTTCCATGTTAACAACTCTAATTTCTCTGAAGCTTCTGTGTGTCAGAGAATTCCGAAAGACATAATTTGTGAAGAGAACTGCCACCTTATTTCGACAACAGTTTTTTTGCAAGAGAGCATTAAAGCAGGCGTTTTGTGTATATTGTGGAATGCATAATTTTAGCCAAACTTCAAGTTAACAACACTGTTTTTCAATGCCTAATAGAATAAGACTCCTGAGGTATCAGGGATTTTCAGATTTTGTATTTTTTGCGTAAATGTTGAGGTCTGCTTCAACTGTTGCATTCGATAATCGAGGGAGTAGCCAAAAAGTTCGATTCTTAGTTGTTCCGTCCAATAAAAGAGTGTCTGATGTATATCCAATTCGATATAAAGAGTAGAGTGTGAACGAAGAAAACAGCACAGTATTGACCTGTTATTTAAATGAAGGATTTTATTTGATTAAGAATGAACTACCGCCTTTTCATCAAAACCAACGGTTGGCGACATAACGGTATTTTATTAACGAATAGTAATAATGAATACAGTGTCTATAAAATCGATGGTTCGTACTTAAAGGTTCCTGAGGATAAAAAATCCGGAATTCCGTATTCCCATCGTATCGAATATCCCCAGTTAATTGTTTTGCAAAACCGCGAAAGGGCCATTGTGTCAAAAAAGTGCACCTTATTAACCATCATCATCAGCATTGCGATCACCTGCTTCCCATAGAAGCGCAGCAATATTTGAAATTTTCCGAGAATCAAAAGATGCAGTTCAACATCGGTAAATTTGTTCTCTTTAATATCTAGGTTCAAAGCCGATGCATTGGTTATTTTCCTTGATTTAGATTTACCTTAAATGAAAACGACACAATGCTGCATTGCGACGCTGGAAAAACCAGCTGGAATTTACTCTCCATCATATGGCGACGCATTTTGGGTTTTTCCGCGGAGGAAGAGTAGGGAGATTTGCAGTTACTGGCGCTGCGAAAGGTACTTTACTATTGGAAAAAAATAATGCGAGGATAAGGAATCCCGAGAAGTAAAACTCTATAGCAACACACTTCTAAGGAATGCGCTTATTTTCGAGGTGACAGTAATACCCCTGACGTCAAGGCTCTAATGGCTGGTGCAAACAAATGAAGTGTTTCGGTCTGTGCGCTGGTAGATTTTCTCAGGAAAATTGCAAAAAAGAGGACTCTCACATGTTTATACATCAATCGTATTTCATAAAACAATAGCAGTGACAAAAATCGAAGATGTAATAAGCGCTGAAATACCCAATGTCGACGTCTATAGGGATGAAAAACATAGACCTTAGTGCTCAGTTAATCATTAATAGCGTACAAAGTCATATCCGCGATGACCAATCGTTACCTTTTATTTCAGATTAATGAATTTGCTGAGATTCTTGATCAGCAGAACGAGTCAGTTTCGTTAGTACACAACAGCGACAAAGAGTTACTCAGCTTTTGGTTCCTTCACTCTTTTTTTCTTTTAATTTTTTCATGTAGTTCGTATTCCTCTTTTTTCGTCTGCTCTTACCCACTGTTTAAAAAAACAAAACAGTGCTATATTCTGTTCGCTCAAGAGGTCAAGATGAACTGGGGCCTCTGAAGTGTGAACAGTAGTTTTCAGTCCAAAATACCGATTTGAATGCAAGTTTCTTGTTTCTTGCTTCTTAATTTCTATCCTTTTCATGCATTTTCATTTCCTTACACTAAGAAGAATAAGCTTTTGCAATAATGGTTAGCAAATAGTGTTTGGTTTCTCTCGTTTGTGTTTCACTGTCGTTAAGTGTGCTTTACGTTGCGACAATGCACTTTAGCTTTTCTTGACGAACCTGTTAATTTGTTGTTGAAATCAATTTATCAGAGTCTCCATTTTTGACAACAACCCCGGTGGAACCTCGAAACAAGGGTGGAATATGAGTTATTTATCAACCGACTGGGACAATAGGAACCTTGAAGTGGTCATTCTGCCCAATTCTATCAAGGACCCTGGTTCGTTTTCGATAATCTATTTATTTAATGCAATTAGTATTTCAATTCGAAGTCGTTTTCGCGGGTAGATTTAATGTCTTTTCGGATGACTCGGGTTTGCGATTAAAAATGACTTTGCATATCTGCATTGAGCTGCTTCTCCTATTGAGGAGGCAAAGATATAACAGGATAATTGATATTCTTAAATGACCAGAACAATGGTAACCGTCGTGATAGAACTAACGCGTCACGCGATAATGTCCTCAATAGCGGCTAGGGACTTGCTCTCGCAGTCATCATCGTCATCCTTTTCTTCTCATGCCTCCTTGGCGTTCGAAGTATTTGTGCAGGATGAATCCACTCACAAGCTTTCGTCAATCGATGAACGTTTTTTGCCAACAGCACAAAGCGCCTTCCGTATCTGAAGCCCAAGACGCAACAGATCGTATTTTCTGGACGGAAAATCCTGAAGGTGGGTTGGTTGGTTTGCAACTAATTATTCTGCTGCTGCTACTGCTGCAACTTCTTTCTAGGTGTAGCTCTCTGATCAGCTTCACGGATGTTGAATATCGTAGCCGCCAACGTGCGCCGATCAGAGACCAGATCGTTAAAGATTGTAATCCAGATATTTTTTTCAGTGACAAACGCCCGTGAACATTCGGGTATTTAAATCGCCCCATGCTTTTTTGACTGAACTGACAATTTCTATTGCTGCCAATAACGACTACCACTGCTTATACTCTTTATGACCCACAGTAATGGGTTAGTAGGCGTCCAATCGATAAATTATTACAATTCTCAAATTCCCTTTTGAAATTCCAAAAGCTAGATAGAAATGAAACAGCGGATATGATCGGCACTAGTAAAAATATAGTTGTTCGAAAAAACGCCACGTTTCCAGGGTGTTTATACAATGTGAAACTCGTAAAACATTTGAAGACATGCGGAGAAAGTCCTTATTGTAATGAATGAGAAGAAATTTCATTCGCAGTCAGCGTCATTTTAAGATGCACTCTATTAACTGTTCTGCTCATCAACTTCTTGAAAAGACTTTTTTTGAGGTACCGGGTCATCCTTGTAGCGAGCAACCACCATCACTTTGTCGAAGTACTCGAGATTCTGAGCTCACTCTATGCGAGAGTTATCATCCAGAGACTGCTAAAACAAGAAGAGCCACCCCACGCATTGCTCTTCTTCGAAGTACCGAGGGTCCCAAATCAGATGAAAACCAAAACAACTATTGCTAAAACGAAATAAATTTGCTAACAAGAGCACTTATTAACCCACAAAGAGACTATTTATTACTATCAAGGTATAGTTTCCATCCCGCAATCAATTCCTGTTCGTTTAAGAAAACGACAATGCTGGAATATACAAAAAACAGGATCCGCTTTGCATTTTCTTTTTCGGAGACGGAAACGTACATTAGTGCTTTGTAATTGGCTCATTGTCTTCTTACTTTTATTAAAGCATTTTTCGACTATCCAAATCAAGACCTGTTCCAACCCCACGAGAAATGTAATCAGATTAGCGCATTTCGACTGCTCCGCTTTCGAAGAAAAAATTGACCCAGGTGAATATTGGTTCAGCACTTTTTTGAGGATCAAATTGAACCTTATCCAATACAACGTCTGCTTTCAAGCTTTTGTGTGCAGAAGGTACCCGTCAATGTTTTTTTGGAAAGACAACGGTTTCTTAATTCTTGCGTTGCTCCAGAGAAATTGAATTGAGGTCAGCTATTTTATTTTCGCAGAATCCGCTCCGTTAGAAACATTAATATTGGTTCATTTATTTAGGTTTGAGCTTGGTGCAACCTGACTGTGAAATAGTTTAAGATAAGGTGCAAAGATTTCGCACCGAAATTGTTTGTCCAATCTGTAAATAACTATGTGTTTTGTCTGCCTTCAGTGCAACAAAAAAATTGCCTTCATCAATTAACAGATTATCTACTCCCACTGTATTGATAAATTCAAACTATCGACACTCACGAATCGTTTTTTTGCAGACCTTTGTTGCAGCTTAATCAGTTTTTAAACCGGTTACAGTCACTAATACGACAAACCTTGTGTTCTTTTAAAAAGCTAAATTACAATTCGTTTA
>JAPUBX010002559.1:0-22265 GCA_028672205.1 Proteocephalus fallax
GGTTCTTCTACTGGCAAACTATTGTTGGTTGCCATTAATAAATTATTTGTGCAATTCGTGGCGGTTTAAACGGCCTCGAAAGGGGGCATTTAAACTGAAACAATGGAGAAAGCCTCAAGCTGAATATGTAAATTTAAAAAAATGCGCATTTTAAACTTGGCAAAATAAACTACACGGGTTGCAGAAATTGGTGAAATCACGTTCCGGCGGAAAACCTGAAATGACCTTAAACGATGCAGACGACAACGCATGCTGTGACTTTTACGTTGTGGATCCACGGTAACACATGTATAAGCATTACATCCATTGGTATATTTCCCATGGGTTGCATCACGGTGCTACAATAGCACTAGGTTTTTCGTGCACTTTCAGCATTCGCTCCAGTTTTCATGGTCCAAAATTGTTAAATGCAAATAAGCACGTATGAAGGATAGAGCAACGTCACAAAAGGAGACGATTGCTACTTCGTAAAACAACAAAAAAATCTAGAAATTAAAGCCTACGTGAAATATTCTTTTTGGAAATTTAACTGACATACTGTAAAGGGGAGGAGAAACACATCGAGGGAGAAAGAAGTACTCTGTGCGTTGCTGGGGGTAACGTAGTTTTGGGAGCACTGTCGCGGGAGGGTAACATTGGTATTATGTATCCTTTCTTGCTCTTCTTTGTTCTGCATCAGGTCTTGCATCGCTACGCGCATCTTCGCCATCTCCGCGGCTATCTCGCGAACAGTCTCTTCCGCAGGCGTTTCTCCGTCTTCTTCCATATTGTCACGCGAAGAAGATATCGGTTGAAATTCTGTCGTCGAATTTCTCGTAGACACGGCCATTACTGGCAGGAGCTTCTTGGTTATCCTTGTCACCGATTTCGTCATTTTCTCAATATAAAGATGGATTAACGATAACCAGAACGCAATGCACGTTGCACGACGATTCTAGAAGTCCCAGTTTCTATCTAGCTGCTGGTTTATTAAAACAAAACCCCATTATTCGAGACTAAAAACCGACCACTTCAAAAACGATCAGAATTTTATTGGAAGTTTAAACAAAACGTTATTTGTAATTTTATAGAAGAGTTTGCTTCTACACCTTCAGACGAGACCTCCCCTTTTTCCTTTCCCGCCGGTCATTCTTCTTCGGTCTCCTGCCCAAAGGGGATTACCTGATCTCCCACAGCTTCGACCTTGAGGGCGTTCACCGGTCCTGACGTGGATTAGCATGCATTTTATATACACAAAAATAAAAAGTTTCCTATTCTGTTTTGCTTGTCTATTGATTTATGCTTTCGTGCCCTGAAGCGTGCTTTTTGAAAGTGGAAGCTGCAAGTTATTTTATATTTTTGATCCTTAACGACTACCGAATTTTGATCCTGTCTGAAAAATATGAAGGTGTGATGATCATGCGATCCGAAGTCGTTGATCAAAAATATATTAAAATCGATCAATATTTATGGATGCGCTGCCCCCACTCGCGCGTTCTGCACACTTGCGCACACACAAGAGTCATCAATTCGATTTAAAGGAGCACGTTGAATCGTGCCTTCATTCCTGCTGCTGGTTAACAACACCTTTTGTGAAAGCAAAACTTACATTGTTAAAGAAGAGGCTGACAATAACGTGATCATAATATTCAATCATGCTTTCCGTGAACCAATAAGTGTGCGATTTCACGGTTACGGCCAATCTGGTATGCTTCACTCAATTTGGCCTTGCTGTAACCTTGCGATGAAATATCTTTATCGTGAGAATGCACAACCTGGAAAAATAACATATAATTACGTATTCGTGAGACCCTTTGCAACAAGCCCAACTAAATCTTATTTCATCGTAGCGCAACAATCACACCATGACCTCGAATAATTGCCTAATGGAAATAACCCATTGCTGTTAGCATTGCAGGCTTCAGAGCATTTAAGGCGAATGCCATAATGTTTACTCTGGTGTTTAAAGCATTGATCATAAAATGTTATTGGATCTAATTGTCACCTTCAACTGCTAAATATAAAGAATATTCGTAGTCCTTCTCTTTCTCATCCTTCGCCTGCCCGCCCTGCTCCTTCCTTTTTTTCTCTTTCACGTTCTTCTTCTTCCTTTTCTTCTTGTTCTTGTTCTTATTCTTTTTCTACTCCTTTCCCTGCTTCTCTTTCACCTTCTCCTTCTTCTCCTCTTTCTCTTTCTCTTGAACCTCCTTATCCTCCCTTGTCTTCTCTTTCACGTCCTTATTCTAATCTTCCCCGTCCTTATTATCCCCCTTCTGCCCCACCTACTTCTACACCTGCCCCTCCTTCTTTTTCACCTCTTTCACCTTTTACTTCTTTTCCTCCCCTTCGTCTCCTCCACTTCTTCTCTTTGACCTCCTTCTTCTTATATTTCTCGTTCTCGTTCACGACCTTCAACTCTGTCTCCTTCTGTTTCACCTCCTTCTTCTCCTCCTCCTTCGCTCCAACCATCTCCTCTTTCGTCTCCTCCCCCTCCTTCTCTTTCAGTTTCTTCTTTTTCTCCCCCTCTTTCTCTTTCACATCCTTTTTCTCATCGATATCATTTTATTTCACCTTTTTCCTCTCCTCTGTCTCCTTCTGTTTCACCTCCTGCTTCTCCTTCTCCTCCTTCTCTTCAACATGTCTCTTCGTTCGGCTCCTCCCCATCTTTCTCTTTCACGTCCTTTTTCTCTTACACATCCTTTTTCTCATCTTCCTCCTGCTCTGTCACATCATTTTTCTTAACGACCTCATTTCTCTTTCACCTTCTTCGTCTTCTCTGTTTCCACCTTTCACCTCTTCTAATTTGGGAACTCAGCGTTGGTTGAGTAAATTATTGATGGACATTTAGTATTTATTTTATAAAAAAACTTTACACTGGACACATTTGGTTGATTTGTTTTATTATTAATGTAACGAAATTTCTTCTTCTCATCCCTCGCTTCTGACTCCTTTTCATCCATTTCTTCGCCTTCCTTTTTTTGCCTCCTTCTCCTTAACCTCCTTTTCTTTAACCTCCTCCTTTTCCTCCCTTTTCTTCTCCTCTTTCACCACCTTCTCCTCTCTCTCGTTTACTTTAAACCTCTTGCTCGTTCTCTTTAACCTTCTTCTTTTCCTCTGTCTCCTTCTCTTTCACCTCCTGCTTCTTCTCCCCCTCCTTCGTCATCTCTTACTTCTTTTCCCCTCGCGTTCGTCTCCTATTTAACCACCTTTTCTACTCTCTCCTTCTCTTACACATCCTTCTTCTAATCGTCCTCAGTCTCTTTCACCTACTTCTTCTCCTCTGTCTCCTTCTCTTTCACATCTTACTTCTCTTCTCCCTCATTCTCTTTCGCCTCTTTCTAATTTGGGTACTTTGCGTTGGTTGAGCAAATTATTGATGGACATTTATTATTAAATTCATACACTGGACACATTTCGTTGATTTTTTTATTATTAATGTTACGAAATTTCTTCTTCTCCTCCCTCGCCTCTGACTCCTTCTCTTTCACCTCCTATTTCTCTTCCTTCCCTCTTTCTCTTACACATCCTTTTTCTTTTCCTCGTTAACATCTCTTCAACCTCCTCTTCCTTCGCCTCCTCCCCTTCCTTCTCTTTCACTTTTTTTCTTTTTTTCCCCTCTTTCTCTTACACATCCTTCTTCTCATCGTCCTCATTCTCTTTCACCTCCTTTTTCTTCTCTGTCTTCTTCTCTTCTACCTCTATCTTCTTCTGTGTCTTCTTCTGTTTAACCTCCTTTTTCTCCCTCGTTCTCTTTCATTTCGTTTTAATTTAGGAACTCAGCGATCGTTTAGTAAATCATTGATGCGTATTTAGTATTTATTTAATACATGTTTTCTGCACTAGGCACATTTGGTTGATTTTTTATTATTAATGTTACGAAATTTGTTGTTTGTTCGATTAAGACTTGATTAGCCGTTGATTAGAATTCTAAGTTCCCCTGCCGAACTATGGGTTATATTTTTACAATAAATTGCGCCCCCTACATTAACCGACGTTGTGCGGGATATAACTCCGAAAACAGCTCCGTGTTTTCTGAGAGAACATTCTCTATAGTGTTTTTTTCAAGGATGGATTCGCTTCGAAAGGCTTATGAAAGAGATCTTGTATGATACGGGTCGTCTGAAACATATGAAGGCGTTGTTTTCCCACCCCGAGTTAAATCGCGCATTCAGCATTGTTCTACGCTCGCACACGAGAGGCATCAATAAGATTAAAACCAGCTCGTTGAATCACGCCTTCATTCATGCTGCTAGCCAAGCAAACTTATATTTGCGTGATACTTACAATGTCGTCGTCATAACTTTTAATTATGCTCTCTGTGAACCACCCAGTTGAAAAAAACCCACTCCAATCTCCGCTATGCCAATTCGTACACTTAGCGCGAGGAAATCGCAGATAGAAGCAACAAGCCTACATTGAGTTTCCTTAAGCGCTGATTCGTATGAATTATTTGCAGAATGTTTATTAATGCAGCATTGTAAATTTGAAGAGAAACAAATTCTTAGGTTGCCATTGTTATCTAGCTTACAATTTCTACGTCTTCATCACGCTCGTTATATAAATAAGTATTATTTTTTAGAGCATACTACGTTTTGTCAGAATAAAAACGGCCATCATAAGAAAACTTCTTAATCCCTGCTTATGACATAATGTAGACTCATTAACACTTGATAGACTGCGGCTAGCATTGCTGTGCAATCTCCTGACTCATATGGCCTTAACAACACCCTTCTTCATTAACTAACACATTTCTTTTCGTCGTGGTGCCACAATCGCATTATGACCTTTAAACTTGACATGATGGACACCACAACGGTTTTAGAGCATTGTAGAAAAACATTATTTAACTCAATTTTCCGATATTAGTACCAATTGTTTAAAAAAGAGTATAGAGTGATTTTTTGGGTCCTTAAAATTTGATATTTTCGAAGATTATCACGACGCGCTCTTTCTAAAATTAAAACTTGAAGAACTTCTGAAAATCGCCTGTAATAAACGCCGAAGTTCACACTGTGCCCAAAGTTAAAGAAGGCATATTCCATTTAAAGAGGTCACCTCTGAGAGCATTGTAAAAGAAAACCTGCTAAATTCTGGTCGGAATAAGAATAAGATGGCCTTAATAGACGTTTATTGGTTTTTTTCTATGAAGGGTCTAAAGATCCTGAGGTTTAAACACCTTTCTTCTCTTTTAAGGGAGACATTCCATGGCTGGTGGGTGTTTCCTAGTGGATAGGCAGGCGCTGCAAATCTTGACGAAACCGTGTTTTCACTTACTTTATTGAAACCGAGGAAGAGGTAAGAAGGCCTTTCGTGATCTCAAAATCAAATTAATTACTGCTTTGATTGTTGCTGTTGTTCGTTATCGCATACGTAGCTTCCTGTGAGAGGATAAGTATATTTTTGTTTTAGTTTCTGAATAATTGTAAACTAAAGGTACACGCTAGCTACAACCCGCTAATAACCGGTGACGCGTGCAGCCACGAGTTTCCCCGAGGTATTACAGTCCCGTTGGCGTGGGTCGTATACGGCGGAAGCTCCTAGGCGCCGTTGGATCTCCCCAATCGCCGAATAACCTTGAGATTTACTTTCCAGCCTAATTCTTCAGATGGTCAGGATTATACGTAGACCACTAAAGACAGAAGGTGATGCAGTTCTTTCATTGATAAATGCAATAAAAGTGCCAGCGTGCCTCATGGTGCGTTTATTCTGACAGATATGTGGATTCAGACTTTTTCGACAACGTTAGCGTAAGAAAGGTCTGCTGATAATAATTAAGCAGTCGGATAATTCCACACGGTTATATTTCTCTCCAGTTAACATAAGCTCCGCAACCAACACCGTCATACAATCGCTGCGTGATGCTGAACAACGAGCACTGGGCGAAAATAGCGACAAAGAGGACCTCTACACCTCAGATGATGATAAAGACATTCACGGGGAAAGTGAGGAAAATGATAAGTCAGTTGATGACAATTAAACAGCTGAGTTCTTTGAAATTAGTCCTTAAGTATGAATGCAATCGTTAATTTTGTGTAGTCCTCCTTAGTATCCTCGTTTAATAAAATATAAGTATCTGTATTTTGTAATGCTTTGCTATATTCTACCACTCGAACTCGCGGGATTTTGGCCCTTCAGCAGTAGACATTTTGCGGTCAAAATGTCTCTTAGAAAGGGCTATGCAGTTGTCGGTCTTAGCTGTTAGAGCGTCACTCCTGTATTTCGGCGCCAACAATATCTCGAGTGGTGGCACTCGCTCGTATATGTATTAACCTTGGCACTCATGCCCTACGTAACTAATGAAAACCCCTTTGTATTGCGCCTTGTTATTTTAAGCATCGGATGTTGCGTGGTGATTAGGGGAAGGAAAATCAGAAATCCGCAGACGCGCTAAATCATTTTGCGACTAAATCATGCAAGAAGATAAATAGGCAGCTTCATAAATGTCGCGAACTGCGGCTTCGGCTGTGGCCGCCCACGTTTTCATTTGCCCGTTAGTCCGACAGTGTCGACCTTTGAAAAGTGACGGCTGCAGGCGTGAAACTTCAACTGAAAATTCCTAATCGGATGCTTCTCGAAGCAATTCAATCTCAACGATCTGATGAGCCCAAGAGTCAAAAACCCGAACTTCTACACTTTGTGGAAAGCATCACCATAGAACGTCCATTTAGCGCCCAGTTATTTGGTTAGACATCAACGCTCACTGAACCGCAACCAAGCGATAACATGATAGAATTTCACGAAGATTTTAACGCCGTGCTTATGAAGCATAGAGAAAATTACTCGTTTAAAGAGCTTGTTGAACAGAGATCACATATATTTGGGTAAATTAACAGAAATTATAAATTACACAGGATTCCGAAGGAATGGAACCATAAAATAAAACATTTTCTACGGCATGACATTAATACATGCGACTCAAATATTTATGCACCCGAGGCGGATACCGTTTTTATTGTTAATAATGAGAAGACTTCCCATGGGCAGCAGGCGTCAACAATTCTAGTAACAGTGCTGGTCATCAACTACGAAAAAAGACCTCTCTTTGAGGTACCGGTACATCCTTGTAACGAGAAAGCGACATAACTTCGTCGAGGTACTGGAGATTCTGAGCTCATTCCTGGCGAGAGTTATAAGTGCTTAAACAACAACAGCCCCCACGCCATGATCCCAGCTCTTCTTCGAAGTACTGAAGGTCCCAAATCAGCTCACAGAAAAAAACGAGGAGTGAAGGAGTATAAGCTAGAGAGTAACCAAAGAGAGACGTCTGCAGGTGCCCGCTACTGCATTCTCGGATTTCAGCTCAGAGAGGCGGGCTGCTAGCCTCTTGGAGAATCTATGACGAAAGCAAGGACTGCGCGACAATAACAGGGAGTAGATGGTTTCGAAGGTCTCCACGTGGACGTCTGTCGTTTCACCGCATTCTGTGGGCAGAGGAACATCAACCATCACGTCGTCGTAACAGCGGAGAAGGGGGTACAATTCGCTTTTTAGCATTCAGCGCGAGAACCCAAAAAATCCGTACGATGATTGAAATACACAAATCAGGGCTTGAGCGGGGAGGTTACGAGTCCAGACAAAAATCGGTAAAATGTTTAATGAATCAGCAAGAATGAATCAGCAGGAAATAGATGATGAATAGAGGTATTCTATGTTCAAAAAAGGCTACTTGTTAATATTTTGCATGTGATAGCATCCCTAGTGGCATTCTTGATGGTCTGACCTGGGAGTAAAACCAACCGAGCGAGGATTCTGACCGCGGCACCAAGAGCATTCAGGGGTTTGGTACAAAATGTGTAAACGTGCAGACTTGTTACTGGTTTGTTTACAACGCTAATATAATATGTTATTAAATACGTTAACTTTACCGTTGAGGATAACATAAATGACTTTTTTGACCAAGTGGACAATAGACAATGTCTACCGACCTATGTGACTCTTACACTTTATATAATATTCGTTATTTTAAGGGATTACATTTCTCTGAACTAAGGAACTGATTAATTTCAAATAATAGTTTAAAAATTATAAATTAAATGGAATTTATAGTGAAATAAATCTGTAAAGCCGATATTAAAGACATTTAGCTGTTAACATATCTTTGCCGAGAAGGTGCTGATAGAAGTTTTATCTCGAAACACTGTCTCAGGGATAAAAGAAATTTTACCCAAACGGAAAATCAAGAATGAATACAATCTCATTCGTTTCTTTAAATAACCGTTTTAAAAAACATCTAGTATTGTTTCTTTCCTTCCAATAAATTCGAACGATGATAGTACCGTGTTTTCGGTGTGACGGCCTTCTCGTCAGTGTTGTCTAAAACAAGGTATCTTTTAGGTGGCATGTTTATCAAACAAGCGAGAAAATGGGTCGGTAATGTACAAATAGGTACATGGGAATACGTAGAGGGGATACGGTAATCGTCACATGAAAGTATGACAAATGGAGAGAATCAACCGGTAAACATTTTCAGAATGGTGAAGTAGGAAGTTGAATTGGTTCGGGGATTTCTGGAAAGAAATCCGCAACTTGCACGCTGTGTTTTGTGTAACGTCGTGGGCGAAGACCATGTGTAACAAAATTGTGCGCTGCTCTTATAAGGTAAAGGAAGCATAGTAAAACAAGGGGCGTTACAAAACCTCTGTGACGCTGTTCCAATTGTGGGTTTCTGCCCCTAGTATTCCTAGAAAACGCCTCATAAATCCGAGTGCCCCCTCACTTTCCTAGGTACACCCTCCTAAACCTAGTTAACCCATACTATTCCTAGGAAACCCCAACCATTCCAAGAAAACCCAAGCAATTCCTAAGAAACCCCTACCATTCCTATTAAACCCTTACCATTCCTAGGAAACCACTACAAGTTTTAGGAAACCCCTCACGAAAACGAGTACCCTCTTACTTTCCTTGGTAACCCGTAAAAAACCTTGGAAAGCTTTACCAATCCTAGAAAACTCCAACCATTCCTAGGAAACCCTTTACGAATTCTAAAGAAACCCCTAAGTTTCCTAGAAAACCCCTACTATTTCTAAAAAAACCCCTAACGAACCCGAGTACCCTCTCAATTTCCTTGGTAACCCGTTACAAACCTAGGAAACGCCTACCAATCCTAGGAAACCCTCAACAATTCCAAAGAAACCCCTACTATACTACTAGGCAACCCCTTTAAATCCTAAGAAACCTTTACAATTCTTAGGAATCCCCTACGATTCCTAGGAAACCCCTTCCATTCTTAGGAAACCCCTCACAAACTCGAGTACCCTCTCACTTACTTTGGTAAACTAAACAAATCTAGGAAAACCCCTGCCATTCCTAGGGAACCCTTACCATTCCTAGGAAACCAATACTATTCCGAGGAAACCGCAACAATTCAAAGGAAACCTTTAACGAACTCGAGAACTCCTTCACTTTCCGAGGTATTTCGCAACAAACCTGGGAAACCCCGACCAATCATATGAAACCCCTTCCATTTCTAGGAAACCCCTCATGAACTTAAGTACACCCTCACTTTTCTAGGAAACACCTCACAAACCTGGGAAACCCTTACCTATCCTAGGAAACTCTCTACAATTCCAAGGAAACTCCTACCATTCCTAGGTAACGCCTACCATTCATAGGAAACCCCTTTCATTCCTAGGCAACCCCTACATTTAATAGGAAACCCTTGCAATTCCTTTGACGAACCCGAGTACCCCCTCACTTATCTAGGTTAGGCGTAACAAAACTGAAAAACCCCTACCATTCCTAGGAAACCCCTGACGAACCCGAGTACTTCCGAACTTCCCTAGGAAACCCCTCACAAACCTATGTTACCCAAACAATTCTTAGGAAACGCCTACCATTCCTACGAAACCCTTAAAATTCCTAGGAAACCGCTACCATTCCTAGGAAACCCATTCCATTCCTAGGAAACCCATACAATTCCTAGGAAGCTCCTACTATTCCTAGGAAACCCCTCACGAAAACGAGTACCCTCTTACTTACCTAGGTAACCCGTAACAAGCCTAGGAAAGCTTTACCAATCCTAGAAAACCCCAACCATTCCTAGGAAACCTTTCACGAAACCGAGTACCCTCTCACTTTCCTAGGTTATTCGTAACAAACCTGTGAAACCCTTACTTATCCAAGGAAACTTCTACCATTTCTAGGAAACACCTCATGAACTAAAGTACACCCTCACTTTCCTAGAAAAAACTTCACAAACCTATGTAACTCATACTATTTCTAGGAAACCCCATCATGAACTTAAGTACACTCTCACTTTCCTAGGAAACACCTAACAAACCTAGGTTACCCATTCGATTTCTAGGAAACCTTTACCATACTAAAATACCCCTTACAAACTTATGTTACGAATTCTTTTCCAAAGAAACCCTAAACATTCTTAGGAAACCCCCCAGAAACCCGATTTGCCCCCTTTTTCCTAAAAAAAACCCCTCAAAAACGTATGTAACCCATACGATTCCTAGGAAACCCCAACCAATCCTAGGCAACCAATACTGTTCCTAGGAAAACCCTACAAATCCTAGGAAACCCTACCATTCCTAGGAAACATTTAAATTTCCTAGGATACTCCTACAATTCCTAGAAAACCCTCTAAAATTCCTAGGAAACCCCTCACGAACCCGAGTAGCCTTTCACTTTCCTAGGTAACCCGTAACAATCCTTGAAAACCCTTACCGATCCTAGGAAACCCCAACAATGGCAAGGAAACCCCTTCTATTTCTAGGAAACCACCTACCATTCCTAAGAAAACCCCTCACGAACCCGAGTACCCTCTAATTTTCCTAGGTGAACCGTCACAAACCTGGGAAACCCTGTTTTTTTAAAGGAAACCCCTATGATTCCAAGGAAACCCCTACCATTTCTAAGAAAACCCATACAATTCCTAGGAAACGTAAACAATTCCTAGGACACCCCTACAATTCAAAGGAAACCCATACAATTCCTAGGAAACCCCTAACATTCCTATAAAACCCCTACCATTCCAAGGAAACCCCTCACAAACCCGAGTACCCTCTCACTTTTCTAGGTAACCCGTCACAAACCTGGGAAATCCCTACCAATCCTAGGAAACACTTCCATTCCACGGTAACCCCTAAAATTCTTAGGAAAACCCTACAATTCTAAGGAAACCCTCTACAATTCCTAGGAAACCCCTCAGGAACCCGAGTAGCCTTTCACTTTCCTAGGTAACCCGTAACAATCCTGGAACACCCTAACCAATCGTAGGAAACCCTAACATTGCCAAGGAAACGCCTACCATCCCTAGGAAACCCATTCCATTCCAACGAAACCCCTAAAATTCCTAGGAAACGCCTACTATTCCTAGGAAATCCCTACCGAACCCGAGTACTCCAAATTAAATAACTGAAAATCAATGTTTAGTGAAGGTTTCGGAGGGATGCATACAGAATTTAGAAACCTTGGTCGACAGTGTTGATGCGATGCTTGAGATACCGAATCGAACTGAAACATTTTCTGCATTGTGTAGAATCTAAAGAAAAGAAAATGCATGTTATTGATCCGTCATCAATGCGAGGATTCGAAAATACAATTTTTGGTAATATTAATATTTTAAACTTCAAAACAGCTTTTGAATTCAGACCCCGCGGCAGGCGTGTCATTTTAATCAATTTAAGTGCTGAATTCTAATAAGAGATCTGCGACAAACTATGCAACGTGATTTTATGTTAACGACTAGAGTTATATAAAAGAACGTCTAAAACTGTAAATGCACCAATAAAAATACATATGATCGACCAAACAATTATTACCGTTACTTTAGGTATTGCTTGGTTGCGTTAAAAAGGTATCATCGAAGTATTGAAAAGTCATCGAAAACGCGATCAGTTATAAGGGGTTTCGTGGTTTGGACGAGAACGTGGTTAAGCGTAGTTAACATGCAGCCTACGATATTTTTCTAAATATCATACATACGATCGTTATCTTAAAAAAAATATTATTTTTGTTATTACTACAACAGGATTTGTATGTACCATTTTCCACATAAAACACTGTCTTTTAAAATAATTTATAGCTATAGCGAATAATGCCTTTCAATGCCCATAACCTAAATCCCTTGCGACCTTCATGTCCATGGGATATTTAGTGAAGAAAGACAAAGGATCACAAAAACCGTTGCATAGTAATCGAATTCATGTTTCGAATACAATTGTCGACGAACCTCAACGCATACGTGTCGTTATTCGCAGTTCGACGATAGCTTAACCCACTTAACCCTTTTATGACAAAAGCGTCTAAAATGGTTATATAAGAGAACGCAAACCAACGTATAATCAAGAAAGTTTTCTTGATTTAATAATACAAAGCCATAACGTTAAGTCGGCGATGGTTCGTCGTGGGTCGAATTCGCTTCGTGTTCGTTAAAACAAAAAAGGCCTTTAAGGTCACTACATGGCTTCTTCGTTTAGACTACTCGTCGTCAGGGGACGAGATACAATAAGGATGCTAGTGGGGTTGCAGGTTTACAGACGGTAAATTAACGGGCAAAGTTTGTTAGATGCAGGGGTGTTCGGCTGACACGACCGCTTCGTGTACGGGAGGTCGTCATGCGGCTCCAGACTGATTCGGGCAGGGGCAACAGAAGATGACACAATAGAGTTTCCTGGGAGAATCGCGTCGTTCGGTTTGCCAGTCAGTTAGGGCGGATTGCGAATTGGAGCAATATTGAATAAGGGTACCTCGACGAAGGCACTTTTGAGTTGTTCAATTGAAACTGTTTCATGGCGTCCATTCATATCTATTTTTAACGTTTTATCCGAACGGGAAAGTACCGAATAAGGACCATCATATGGTGGTTCAAGATGACGACGGACTCAATCACAACGGAGAAAAACGTGGGTGCTCTTTTGCAGTTGTGGGTTGACCTGAGAGCCTGACTTCTGGGGTCTGGTTTTTTTGGCTACCCTTCCACCAACGCTGCCGCTGGTCGAGTTAGGCGAGTATGCCGGGTGCATTTTCGCCGCTCACCCTGGTTATCTATAAGTCGCTGCTGTGGCAAGACCCCCACAGACGCTCAGTAACGACGAGGTTAAAGAGTTGCGTGACTTGAGGCACGAAATGCGTAACTTGCTGGAGAACAAAGATCGCTCGCAGCGTCAACGGAGGCCATCGATGGCCGTAAACACAAGCAAGCAAGCAAGACCAAGCACTCTGCTGGTATCACCAGTGGTTCGGGCCCAAAGCAAGAAGCTGCAGTTCTCCATGTACTTGGTCGAGAAACAGAAAAGGCCAGGCTATGAGTGCAGCTTTCACTGCGGACCTTCCCGGCATGGGCAGAAACCAATTCCACCGTGCCAATGGACGGACTGAGGCCCAATTTCTTGGCAAAACACAACGCCGGAGCTCAATGATTTGATAATTTCGCATGCCGAACAAATAAACGAATTAAATAAGGATATCTTAGCAATAGGATTGGGTTAGGGCTTGAACTTTTATTTTGAACCGATAAGGGCGCCAAACCTCGCGTTATTTAGTACTACAGGAAGATCATAAAAAGGAACTCGAAGATCGCCACCCCTCTGCACAAACTCACCGAAAAATAGGCCAAGAAGGCATTCCCCTGGTTTCCGAACATAACGACGCCTTCGTCAAACTTAAGATGGCACTCTGCGAAGCTCCCATCCTTACCTTGACAACTTTGACGCTGGCGCTTAAACATTTATCCTCGAAACCGATGCAAGTTCCACCGCTATCGGAGCGGTACTATAACAGGTCGACCCCAACGGGTCCGAACGAGTCATTGCATACGCCAGTAAGAAACTGGGCAACTAAATGCGACAAAAAAAGTGCTACCACTCGATAACTCTTTGCCATATTCTCGTTTACGAAGCAATTCCGCCCATATCTTATTTTCCGTAAGTTTGTCATCAGGACCCACAATCGCGCACTCACGGGTGCTTACTCCGATAGATACGTAGCCCGATGGTACTAGGAGCTCCAGCAATTTTATTTTGAAATCCAGTACCGATCCGGAAAGACGGATGTACGCGCGGACGCACTCTCACGCATACCTGACACGCTCGACGCTGTCTGCGCGGTGTTTTTCAGCATACCTACGCTGTATTAATGGTCGTACACGCAGAGCAGCTATTATCTACGACCGCGTCCTAGGAAACAGCCGGAAACCGTCAGCAACCCAGATGCGCCTCGCGAGCCCCTCTGCAAAACGCCTCTGGCATGAATGGCCCCGCCTGTCGATTCAGAACGATGTTCTTATTTTCCAACACGATCGCTCCCAACCCGAGCAAGTAGTTGTCCCTTGATCCCTAATCAACCAAGTGATCTTTGACGTTCACGAGCAACTAAGCCATCCAGGGATACGAAAGATGGAAAACGAAATATCTCAGCCGGTTGCCAAATATCCGAGACGCCGTGAACACTTTCTGTAGAACCTGTACCCCGTGTGCTAGCTTCAAGGGCCCAAATGCCACCCCCATTGCTCCGCTCCAACCAATGCCAATCGGATTCTCCGGAGAACACATCGGCATCGACATCGTCTTCCCTTTCCCGCTGACAGAACGCGGCAACCGGTTTATGGTGGACTACTTTACCAAAGCCGCCGAAGCCGAAACACTCCAGAACCAGGAAGCGAAGACGGTCGCCTTCACTTTCCTGAACCGTTGGGTCGCCAAACACGGTGTTCTTGACAATATCCACAGCCATTTCTGCACCCTTCTAGGCGTTCACAAGACACGCACCACCCCTCGACACCCCGAAGGACACGGGGACTAATAGGACGATCCTCGACTTTCTCGAGAGGTTCGTTTTTAACAAAACCTTTTTCGACTAGGACTGTTACCTAGGTCGCAGCCTCCTTGCATACCGCTCCACCATCCATTCTTCCACCGGATTCTCCCTCTTCAAAATGGTTACCCGTCGCGAAATGAGAATTCCAGCCGACATGTTTAACACGGCTCCCGCCCGCCCCCAAGATAAAACACCGAACGCCATTCTTAAACTACAGGAAGACCTCCGCAACACCCACAAATAGGCTCGAGTACACCTCAAACGGGCCGTCAGTAAAATAAAATGACCTCCGCGGAATTATTATTTGGATTTATAGAAATATGAATGATAATTGTAATCTGTTTTTTTTTCTTTACTACTGCTGACACTTATTTTAAAAGTTATATTTAAGTGAATATACACAAAAGGTTTCTACTTTAAACAAAAACACTCGCAACAAATTCTTCGGATTGTTCTAAGATGCCCACTTGACAATCTGGTAAAGCAGTTTAGCATCCGAGTTTATCTTGTCAAGCCAATCAGATCCACGTAAATGTACGTGTCTTTTACGCCTGTTTGAAACTGTTTTAATGTTCTAGACGGCAGAACATGCATACATGAAATTTAGTATCTATAGTGCCGACGTTTCACCATCTTTCTAACTTTATCTTTGTTAGTGAGATAGGTTTTTTAACCTATGCATACAATTGGCTCCCAAATTGCCAATCATGTTTACGCCCCCCCTACCAATCGGGATAGACACCACTGTAGGTACTTGCTCTAACGTGTCATCCAATCGGAAAAGAGATCAGGGTTTTATTCTCTATATTCTCATATATCTTGTTATATATTTAATTTACCATGATCCCCCGAGAATTAGCAACCAAAAATATATTTTAACGATTCCAATTTCCATTGCTATGGAATGGCCTTATTACTAGTACACTCTTGAAAAAGTAAAAGATTTATTAAAAGCGCGTTATTAATCGCGAGCGTAAAACGGTAATACGCATTTTTTGTGTATCAACTGAAATACATATAATTAATATACTACTTATAATAAGAGCATCATTACATTTGAAACCGTCAGCACATATGACACAACAAACAAGTCAGAAAAGCCGAGGAAGTTGATGAGTTGAAGCTGGGGAGTCGTGCTTATATCCTTATTCTGATAAACTTGTGTCGAAAACATGTTTGTTGTTCTAGCTTCTTCACTTTATTTATAAGGCGTATGGCGCTATTCCAGTAGATGCTAACCTAGCCATTGAAAACCTTTAATGGCGGTTTTTGAAACGCGTTGCGTAGAACACATTCACACGTCCTAGTCATTAATGATAAGAAGAAAAATCATTGAATGGGACAAGATTCCCAGCAAATAATAGAGTAAGCTGTATCCTTGTGTTTTCCAGTGCATTTAACAGTTACTATAAAAAATACCATGTTGAAACGTGTTCGTGTTTTTTTTTAAAAAACTCTGGTTACTTTCCGCGTTAGCGTTTGTTGCGGTATATGGACAAACAACAGTTGTGACAGATGGGCGGTTAATAACTGGCTCAATCAAGTAAGGTCGATGGGAAATAACAGTAATGGGAGGCGTAAGCTCCTGTTCAAGAGCAGGGGTAACGGGCATCGGCTCTGTTTCCTTAGCCGAAAAGGGAAGGACTGGAAGCTGGTTCTTCTCTGCATTTCATTTTGAAGTACTGACACGGACATTGCTAGTTGTGAGACGACTTCGCAGAGTAGGTCCATTTTCGAAGGGGTACTGTCGTCGTCTTTAATGACAGTAGAGGATGGAGGCGGTTGACGGTTCCTAGTCAACATCGTAGATGAGCCGCCCGTTCTTGGCTGGATCTTTCGAATATTTCGAGCCTGAGGTTTCGACATGTTCTTGAGATAAAACACAGAGAAAAACTCGCCAGAACCTGTTCGCGGCACGAGGGTAGAGAAAGTCCTAATTTCGATAGAGCTCTAGTATCAATAAAACAAAACCCCATTAATCAAGACTAAAAACCAATTCCTACAAAACGAATGAAATTGTATTGGAAGTTTTAAAAAGAGACTTTATCTTTAATTAAATCGGGGAGTTTTCGTCTTCAGTCACACCCCTTCTTTAAAAATCATATTATACGACGTCGTTCTCTGTCTAGTTATTCAATATTAATAATGCTTATAATACAATGTAGACTCATTAACACGAAGACGATTTCGGCTAGCATTGCTGTGCAATATCCTAACTCATAGCTATTTAACTACACCGTTCTTCATTCACAGACACATTTCATTTCTTCGTGGTGCCACAATCACGCTATGACCTTTTAACTTGACATGATGGAAACCACAACGGTTTCAGAGCATTGTAGAAAAAAGTATCCAACGAAATTGTCCGATATTAGTACCAATTGTCTAAACAAAGGGTACTGTGTGATTTCTTTTCGCGCAATCACGTAGCTCTCTTTCCAAAACGAAACCGTAAAGTTCATGAAGAATTTAAACGAAATGCCCTCTTTGAAGGTTATTCTTGCCGTAGTATGAAATTGACAACTAGGAAATCCCGTTTAAAACCGTTGTATACGTATTTCCCCTTCACGAAATCCGTTTTTTTACCCGGGTTAATTGAATATTATTTAAAAAAAACCTTTGCTTATCAAAAGGGAATTCTATTTTTCAGTTAATGTAATTAAATCTAATGGTCACCCTTTGCACCAGTAGATTCATTATATTCGAATTTCAGGCATTACCGCAATTGAAATCAGGATGCCTTAGAATTTATTCTAATCTGACCTGCTTGACATCCACATTCAGACGCTAGGTGGTCCTGCTTATAAAATAGACTGGTGGGAAAAGAATAACAATAATTTAAATCGCCTGACGCCAGTCTTATTAAGTACAACAACGGGATGTCTGGCGTAGACAGCGGGATGTCTACGAATTAATTAACTTAATTCTCCATCAAACCGAATTGTCGGGCTTATTTGCATTTCAATCGGATGAACCGGTTTTGCCACCTGACAATAAACGACGCGATTGAGTCAAACAACGAAATGTCTAACGTATCCGTATCCCCGATATATTAAAGCCTGACTAGCTCGTGTATCATTTCACCGATGCTGAGTTTTAATGGCCTTAAATATATTATTACATCGATTCTACCTACTTTACTTTTGTCCTTTTACAACGTTTTAGAATCAGACACACACACACACATTTCATTTACTATAATTAGGGCAAGAAGGATTTCTGTATATCTAAAAATATTCGATGAAACTGATTCAATCGGAATTCTTTTTGTCTACTGTTATTTAATTTTTTGTAATTTCATGTTTTTCAATAAGCTTAACAAACTGATCACGTATTGTTAAACTGGTCTAACGTTGACTCAGATTCAAACAGATAAATTCTCATCAATCATATTTTTTTCTGTGTTGCTGCTTAAACGAATAAAACGCTTATTAGTCTGCCTGACTCATGCGTTTACCGATTTAATCAACTTTACAATTGTAACAGCGAACAAAGCAGCCGTTGTCGCAGATGATTGGTTGCGAAGACCTGCACGTGCGCTCTTGAGCACTGCACACGCACGACTCACATCCCCCAGACGCGATTAAATGCGTCGAATTTTGTAGCTCTTAACATTCAACGACTATTTACAACTCCTTAACATGGGTGCTGCACAAACTGTCCCGACTGAGAGCTCATTGGACGCCTACAGCGACCTCAACTCACTTAAAAACAGCGGAAGCCAATGCGACATAAAGATCCAGGTAAGCCAATGGGTGAACGGTATAATCTCTTATCTCCCCGAATTGTTATCGCTTTAAAACTTAACATGGTGTGTTTAAGAAAACAGATTTTTTTCCAAAATAATTTTCGCTCTCGACCATGTTTTATCAAAACAAAGGTAACCCTTAGATGTATGCACGCTATTATTTAAATTGAATAGTCTTTTTTAAAGTCAAATTGGGGTGCTTTGTTCAGATTTCGTCAAAAAATCGTTTTAAAAGTCTTTAATGATGAAGCCGATTATGCTAATAATCCTTACAAGTTGATGACGGGTTCAAACCTTTGTTTGCGTGATAACATTCAGGGTTTTTGAGAATAACACATTTGATTTATTGAGCACATCGAAGAACGTTTTTCTGAGTCGCAAGAATATGTCTTCGTACATTTCCAAAGGAAATTTCTCTGGGGTTTGTTCAAAAAATATTGGTTGAATCACGCCTTCATTCCTGCTGTTTCTTAGCAACACAATGTTGTAATCTAAGCTAACGTCGACTTGTTGGAGCTTAACAATAGCGTCATCACTTTGAATGATGCTCTATGTGAAGAACCTTATTTGAAACAAAACGAACTGCCAATCTAATTTAAACACAAAGCGCGAGAGAATCGCAGATCGAAGCAATACGCCTTCTTTGAGTGCCGTTGTATATTGCAGAATTTGTTTATGCATATCTGTAAATTGCGAAAGAAATGATAACTACGGTTTACAGGGTTGTCTAGCTTAGATTGCTTTCCTATTTTTGCAAGCTTGATATACATAATATTAGTAATTGAGGCAATATAACGTCGTCAAAAGTTAATTTTCTTTAACGAACACCACCACCATTATAAGATCGACTTTGATTTATTTGTCTCAATTCCCGTTTTGTAAACTTGATAGACTGTCACTAGCATGAATGTGCAATCTCCAGAATTCCTGAGTTATTGAACGCAATGAAGCATTAACTACACCCTTCTCCATTCACATCCACATTTCATTTCGTCGTGGTGCAACAATCGCGTTATGACATAGAAACTGTGTGTGATGAAACCTACAACGGCTTCAGGGCATTGTAGATAATAAACATGAGACCCTATTTTTTAAGGAAATTTTATCGGGATTAATTGAATGAAATCTTACAAGTATTTGTTAATAATAAGGAAATTTAATTTTTCTGTAAAATGTATTTAAATACAATTGTGACTTTTGGCTTCTGGGATGCATAATTATTGTTTTTCAGGCGCGACAGCAATTGGTAAAAGGATGCCGTTGAATCTATTTTTACCTCAGCAACATTACTTTTTTAAATGGGCATTTCTACGTATTAATTAACTTACTTCCAAGTCAAACGGAATTGATGGTCGAATAAACATTTGAATCGAATTAACAAGTTTTGCAACCTGCAAATTACGACGCGATTCATTTCACGCGATGCAATCGAAACCGATCGATTATTTTGGCAGTTGTGACGTAGAAGCTCCACTCAACAACCAACAATCGAGTCAATTTGGTCGAGGCGAGCCAATGAGTGAAGGCTACAATCTCTCTTTTAAGGACCAATCTCGCGGGGAGAACCGAAAACGACTCTTTCTCTACGGCCAGGCGAAACGCGGACGCACCGAAATCGCGTGTCTGACAACGTTGCCGCAGTTTGAGCAAGACGGGCCAATGGACGTTCGTATCCCGTATCTCTGGTATCGCAGCGTCGTAAGTCTCAACGGTGAGTCGTCTGCCGCAACTTTTTGGTTTTGTCTCGCAAGCCAGAAAGGTCACATCGCCGTGCTTTGTTTTGTTAAGGCAACGTGTACTGCATTGGTGGATGGACGTCCGGAAATGTCGTCCCAACAGTCACGGTTATCGATGGCCGGACGGGACGCGTCACGCAAGCGCCACCGCTCGAGAATTCAGGCCATTCGGCAGCTGTTGCCGCGTCTGCAAACGAACTGTTTGTCTGTGGCGGCTACGCAGGAAACCTGGTTGGTTCTCTGTCGAGCTGCGAGCGCTGGGTGGAAGGAAGGTGAGTTGTTTGCACCCGTGGCGTTGTTTTTGTTGTTGTCCGCCTTTTTGTTATTTTTCTTTTTTCCTTGCAGTCCAGCGTGGCAACCACTGCCGCCACTCGAGCGAGCACGCAGCCGGGCAGCCGCGATTGTCTTGTCTCGAGACGACGGCTTTCTGCCCAACGCACAGCATCTTCTTTTGACTGGAGGGTTAGGTGGCAGCAGTGGGGGCAAACTGTCCGACGTGTCGGTGCTGAGTCTTGGGGGGGACGGAGATGCGCTGCGCTGGATTGAATTGGCGCCGATGCACCACGCGCGTTACAACCACGGAATCGCTCTCTTCGCTGGGCGCATTGTTGTTGTGGCCGGTATGATCTGCAACTCTGTGGAGATGCTGACGCCCCCGCTGGCAATCGGCGAACCTGGACAGTGGACTGACCTTAACCCAATCGGTGTTGCTGAAACCAACTGGGCTCGCCTTGCAGTCCACAAGAATCGTCTTTTTGCTTTCGGTATGTCGTGATGAAAATCTTTATTATTTTTATCATCTGCGACACTTAATTCCTTCTTATACACATTTAAGAATGTGTTTACTATGACGAATCGCAAGAATCACAAATTGAGGAATTCGTCGCCGACAAAACCGGACAAACGGTCGACGAGGAGGTGAGATTTTTCCATTTACCTTTCATTTTCATTTTTGATGTTGGTCGACTGACGCTTTGGCGTTGCCGTGGCAACCGTGGCGTTATTTACTGCGATTTTGCTTCAATACAAAGATTTTCCCTTTAATTTTTCCTTTTGTGTTTCTTCGCAGGTTGATTTGACGCGATTCACGTGGCGCCGCATTGCCGGTTGTCCGGATGCTTTCGACGAAATAAACGACGCCGTTGTCGTTGACATCGGCAGGGAACTCCCTAAATAATCTCGAATTAATTTTAAAATATATATTTTATTGTTCATACAGATTCTTTGTAAATTCATTGTTTTTTTCGGGATATATGCTATTTAAAAGGCTTTTTGCTTAGATTTAGGTATTTTTATCTAGCTTTTTAAGGAACAAAAGGCAAGTGACTTTGATAAAAAGGACTTCTTGAAAAATGCCAATATCGCATAAAAACTTTGGCATTAATCATTGTCAGCTATATCCCAGCCATTGAATAATTTCAATCAGGCTCGCGTATAAATCCATCGAAATTAAACATCTTTCTGAGCACTTTGCAATCACACGGAACCCACCATCAAATATCTCTGCAAACTAACGTTTTAAACAAAACCATTCATCAGGCAGCGTAAGCGGTGCCATAAAGTTTTAGTACGCGTTAGGATAACCTCCCAGTCTCTGATCACAACCTTAAATCAAACTTGGGACAGTGTCTCGAAGTAACTAAATGCAACCAAAACAGGTGCGAGTAGCCGGTGCGGTAGCTACTTTGGCTTAAATCTTCACCAGACGGTTAGAATCACCACGACACGAACGAACGCTGCACTGGCAGTGAAAGAGCAACATCCAACCGGTTCCAATGGAAGATTGGTTGTCTGGCGGAAATTTTCGGCCATGGAAAATGAAACATTCTTCGCAATTCCGGTCACCAATTTGACCTTTAAATCAACCTAGGCGATGAGCCAATCGGTTTTATTTCGTTCTTTTTTGGTCGATGGGTGCGCAATTGTCAACGCACATCGTGGGGATTTGGCAAAACGACTGGCATTCCTCGGTGTCGAAATAAGAAAGCACGCAATCGCCAGAAAAGACAATCTCTTTCAATCGGCGTCGTTTACCC
>JAPUBX010002560.1:0-19493 GCA_028672205.1 Proteocephalus fallax
AGCATTCACGTTTTTACTATTGCACAAATTAAGATACCGTGACCTTCGTCTCCCGAAAGTAACCAGCCCTCATTCCCTGTCTGTCTTCCCTCCCTGGCTGGGAAGGTCAAAGACACGTGAAAGCTTTTGATAGCACAAGGGTTCATCTGAAAGCCTAATTTTAAGCGGTGCCCATTAACTAAGTCACTGGTAAAAGCGAGTAAATCGGCGTAGAATGTAATTATGTCTGTCGAAACATACTTCTACATCGTTGCACATTATTGCGCCGGAGTTTTTAATTAAATTAGGAAGTCATTGACATTTTTATGCATTCTAAGATACACAAACCTGCATTTCCGCTGACCAATGCGCTAGACTTTCTGTCGCTGTACCTGCGCTGTGATTGGTTGCCAGGAGGCGCACCCTTCCACGATATAAAAGACGCAAATACCGAAGTTCTTAAATGCACCGCTGTAAATGACATTAGATGAAAACAAGGCGGCCCTTTTCCTCCGGACATCGTCATGTAGCGCCAACGAACTGTTACGCTTCGTCTGCAGTTGGGTGGATGCAAACAAAGAGGAACTACAAGAGCCTGTGATTCTGCTGGACGTTTTCAGACACCTCGTCGAATCAATGCCCATCGGGGAGCTGTCACAGCGAGCAGTGGACCAATTTGAGTGTAGTGAATCAATAATTATGCGGAATCCCGACTGCGTGTAAGTCTTCTTGTTTGTATTTTAAATTGAGTTTGGAATCTGCGAAGACAATGGGCTGATTGCCAAGGTGGATGTAGTCAACATCAACACCCGCTTTACGCGTCCGAACTTACTTTAGAAACCACTTCAATTCAGTACGAGAACAATCAATTCCGAGCGCAAACTTACTTCTCCTCGGCCCTATGAAAAACGACATTAATACGGCTGTATTAACGACCCCGCAACAGTTTCAGCAAGACGACACAATCGAAATTCGGTTTCCAAACCTTGGCCGGTTTACCGCCACCAGTCTTAACGGTGAGTGGTATTCGCCTTTCAACAATAAACCCACTTGTTTTTTTTGTGAAAACCGCATGCCTTCGTCGTTTCAGGGAAGGTTTATATCGTGGGCGGTGCACCAAAGGTGCGAACTGTGACCGTTTTTGATCCACAGACGGGACGCCTCGATCAGACACCTTCAATGATAACTCCTCGCGTTGAGGCTGCCGTTGCAGCATCGGCCAACGAAATATTCGTGTGTGGTGGACGTGGAGAACCATATTATACTGCCACGTGTGAGCGCTTTAAGGAAGGAAGGTGAGTCGGTGAAGGTTATTCTGCAGCGTCCTGTAAGGCCTTTTCAGTTCACCGTTTTTGTTACTTGTAGCGGATCCTGGTACCCGCTTCCACCACTCAACGAAGCGCGCATGGGAGCCTCCGCGATTGTATTGGCTGAAGACGAGCAAATACCTTTACAGGGACCGTGTCTCTTGGTCACCGGTGGCTACAATAACGCTCCAATGGAACACGTGTCCATCTTGAGTCTCAACGCCGACAATCCAAATTGGATCGACTTGCAACCGATGCTACACTCGCACTTTTTCCACGGAATCGCTCAGTTCCGTGGACGGGTTTTCGTGGTCGGTGGGGAAACCAAATCGACGGAAATGTGGACACCCCCGAAGGTAATTGGGGACCTCGGACAATGGACAGAGCTGGCCTCCATAGGTAATTATTCTGTGCGAGCTCACATCGTAGTCCACAAGAATCGCCTTCTATCATTCGGTAAGTCGGTGCAAACTTTAAAATATTATCGTTCTTTCGAATTTTCTATTTATTTTTTTAACGTTAAGAGAACCTCGGAGCTTCTCAATCGCATATAGAGGAATTTGAAGAACAAAAACAACGACAAATAAACGATGAAGTAAGATTCATTAGATTGTTACTGCGCCATGCGTTTTGTTGTTCTCATTTCGAGGAACAACTTGTAGTCGCTTTCAAGAAACATAGTTTCCAACCAACTCCGTTGCCATGTTTCGATTTGATTATATATGCAGACTTCGTTGCAGGTGGATCGAGATGACCTTAGTCGGTTTACTTGGAAGTGGATTGGCAATCGCCCTAGTAATCTCATCGACTTCCAAGGCGCTGTCTCTTTGCAAGCGAGACGCAAACCTATTTAACTTTATGGATACGCTAAAAATGTATAAAAAAACATCTTTAAGTGATCCAGTTGTAAATATTCCTACGCCATTCGATAACAGAGCTTATAACATTTATTGGCAAATAAATTCCCTTGCATGTGTAGTGTATCGGGAGGCATGTGATCCAGTAAAATGGGATTAGGAAATTGAAAACTATATTCCACAAGAGGCTGTAACCACACGTCAGTTCACACGAAGGTACGCGCATTGCGTAAGTGCCCTTACGAAAGAGGATATAATAATGAAAGCGATATACGAAGAATTAAGAACACAATAGGAGTTTGGGTGAAAATGGGACGGGTTCTTGTAGCGGGTTACTACCCAACTAGTCCATAGTGTGTAAGAAAAGAGGATGCTGTTATAGGATCCGATCGGCAGGTGTGTGTGACACTCTTCCCGTTTTGAGGTTCTGACCTTAGAAATATTAGACCGTCCCAGGCAGCAATAATGAGGAGACGCATCAACAATGCTCACAGAGGCAACGTAATTAAATATGCCTTTTTTCACTTTGGACACGGGCTAAAATAAATAATTTAATTGCACAAATACAACCTTACAAGAAGCAATAAGAAAAAAACAACATATTCCTCCAGTTTCTCTGAAATTAAATTAATCCGGTTGTGGGGTTCTGGCATTAGAAATATTAGACCTTCGCTGGATCTTTATAACGGGAAAACCACAATGCTGGTTGTGGTTGACAAAGAATAGCGTCCTATTGGCGCGTAGTCGACACTGTCCTTGCCATGCCCCGGTAAAACACTGGGGCTTTACTATAATAACTCGCATTTGTTAAGGACCTTTATAATTTTGTTATTAAATTAAGCCTCTTGCTATATTTATTTTCGAATTTTGGGTACAATAAACATGTTATAACGGGCTATTAACAGAACAAAATAGAGAGGCTGATACCAGTTCGAAAGAGAGTCTAATAAAAGTTCGTGTTATACCGCTCCCAATTCGTGTGAGAGGCTGATACCAGTTTGAATGAGAGGCTGATACCAGTTCGTGTGAAAGGCTGCTACCAGTTCGAATGAGAAGCTGATACCAGTTCGAATGAGAGGCTGATACCAGTTCGAATGAGAAGCTAATACCAGATCGAATGAGAGGTAGATACCAGTTCAAATGAGAAACTTATCCCAGTTCGTGTAAGACCGCTCCCAGTTCGTGTGAGACCGATCCCATGTTGTGTGAGAGGCTGATACCAGTACGAATTAGAGGCTGATCCCAGTTCATGTGAGAGGCTGATACCAGTTCGAAAGAGAGGTTGATACCAGTTCGAATAAGAGGCTGATCCCAGTTAATGTGAGAGGCTGATAACAGTTCGGATGAGAGGCTGATCTCAGTTCGTGTGAGAGGCTGATCCCAGTTCGTGTGAGAGGCTGATCCCAGGTCGTGTAAGAGGCTGATCCCAGTTCGTGTGAGAGGCTGATCCCAGTTCGTGTGAGAGGCTGATCCCAGGTCGTGTGAGAGGCTGATCTTAGTTCGTGTGAGAGGCTGATCCCAGTTCGTGTGAGAGGTTGATCCCAGGTCGTGTGAGAGGCTGATACAAGTTCGAAAGAGAGGCTGATCCCAGTTCGTATTAGACCGCTCCCAGTTCGTGTAAGAGGCTGAAACCAGTTCGAATGAGAGGCTGATACCAGTTCGTGTGAGAGGCTGATCCCAGGTCGTGTGAGAGGCTGATCCCAGTTGGTGTGAAAGGCTGATCCCAGTTCGTGTGAGAGGCTTATCCCAGTTCGTGTGAGAGGCTGATACCAGTTCGAATGAAAGGCTGATCCCAGTTCGTATTAGACCGCTCCCAGTTCGTGTAAGAGGCTGATACCAGTTCGAATGAGAGGCTGATACCAGTTCGAATAAGAGGCTGATCCCAGTTAATGTGAGAGGCTGATAACAGTTCGGATGAGAGGCTGATCTCAGTTCGTGTGAGAGGCTGATCCCAGTTCGTGTGAGAGGCTGATCCCAGGTCGTGTAAGAGGCTGATCCCAGTTCGTGTGAGAGGCTGATCCCAGTTCGTGTGAGAGGCTGATCCCAGGTCGTGTGAGAGGCTGATCTTAGTTCGTGTGAGAGGCTGATCCCAGTTCGTGTGAGAGGTTGATCCCAGGTCGTGTGAGAGGCTGATACAAGTTCGAAAGAGAGGCTGATCCCAGTTCGTATTAGACCGCTCCCAGTTCGTGTAAGAGGCTGAAACCAGTTCGAATGAGAGGCTGATACCAGTTCGTGTGAGAGGCTGATCCCAGGTCGTGTGAGAGGCTGATCCCAGTTCGTGTGAAAGGCTGATCCCAGTTCGTGTGAGAGGCTTATCCCAGTTCGTGTGAGAGGCTGATAAAAGTTCGAATGAAATGGCTGATCCCAGTTCGTATTAGACCGCTCCCAGTTCGTGTAAGAGGCTGATACCAGTTCGAATGAGAGGCTGATACCAGTTCGAATGAGAGGCTGATACCAGTTCGTTTAAGAGGCTGATCCCAGGTCGTGTGAGAAACTGATCCCAGTTCGTGTGAGAGTCTGATCCCAGTTCGTGTGAGAGGCTGATCCCAGTTCGTGTGAGAGGCTTATCCCAGTTCGTGTGAGAGGCTGATACCAGTTCGTGTGAGAGGCTGATACCAGTTCAAATGAGAGTCTGATACCAGTTCAAATGAAAGGCTGATACCAGTTCGAACTAGAGGCTGATAACAGTTCGAACTAGAAGCTGATCCTAGTTCGAATGAGAGGCTGATACCAGTTTGAATAAGAGGCTGATACCAGTTCGAACTAGAGGCTGATACCAGTTAAAATGAAAGGCTGATCCTAGTTCGAATGAGAGGCTGATACCAGTTCGAATGAGAGGCTGATCGCAGTTTATCTGAGAGGCTGATACTAGTGCGAATGAGAGGCTGATAACAGTTAAAATGAGAGGCTGATATCAGTTCGTGTTAGAGGCTGATACCAGTTCGAATGAGACGCTGATCCCAGTTCGTGTAAGAGTCTGATACCAGTTCGTGTGAGAGGCTAATACCAGATCGAATGAGAGGTAGATACCAGTTCGAATGAGAGGCTGATCCCAGTTCGTGTTAGACCGCTCCCAGTTCGTGTGAGACCGATCCCATGTTGTGTGAGAGGCTGATACCAGTACGAATTAGAGGCTGATCCCAGTTCATGTGAGAGGCTGATACCAGTTCGAAAGAGAGGTTGATACCAGTTCGAATGTGAGGCTGATCCCAGTTAATGTGAGAGGCTGATACCAGTTCGAATAAGAGGTAGATACCAGTTCGAATGAAAGGCTTATCCCAGTTCGAATGAGAGGCTGATAACAGTTCGGATGAGAAGCTGATCTCAGTTCGTGTGAGAGGCTGATACCAGTTCGAATGAGAGGCTGATCCCAGTTCGTGTAAGAGGCTGATACCAGTTCGAATGAGAGGCTGATCTCAGTTCGTGTGAGAGGCTGATACCAGTTCGTGTGAGAGGCTGATCCCAGTTCGAATGAGAGGCTGATACCAGTTCGAATGAGAGGCTGATCCCAGTTCGTGTGAGAGGCTGATACCAGTTCGTGTGAGAGGCTGATACCAGTTCGAATGAGAGGCTGATCCCAGTTCGTGTGAGAGGCTGATCCCAGTTCGTGTGAGAGGCTGATCCCAGTTCGTGTGAGAGGCTGATCCCAGTTCGTGTGAGAGGCTGATCCCAGTTCGTGTGAGAGGCTGATACAAGTTCGAATGAGAGGCTGATCCCAGTTCGTATTAGACCGTTCCCAGTTCGTGTAAGAGGCTGATACCAGTTCGAATGAGAGGCTGATACCAGTTCGAATGAGAGGCTGATACCAGTTCGTGTGAGAGGCTGATACCAGTTCGAATGAGAGGCTGATACCAGTTCGAATGAGAGGCTGATCCCAGTTCGTGTGAGAGGCTGATACCAGTTAGAATGAGAGGCTGATACCAGTTCGAATGAAAGGCTGATCCCAGTTCGTGTGAGAGGCTGATACCAGTTAAATGAGAGGCTGATCCCAGCTCGTGTGAGAGGCTGATACCAGTTCGAAATAGAGGCTGATCGCAGTTAATCTGAGAGGCTGATACTAGTGCAAATAAGAGGCTGATAACAGTTAAAATGAAGGGCTGATATCAGTTCGTGTTTGAGGCTGATACCAGTTCGAATGAGACGCTGATCCCAGTTCGTGTAAGAGTCTGATACCAGTTCGTGTGAGAGGCTAATACCAGTTCGAATGAGAGGTAGATACCAGTTCGAATGAGAGGCTGATCCCAGTTCGTGTTAGACCGCTTCCAGTTCGTGTGAGACCGATCCCATGTTGTGTGAGAGGCTGATACCAGTACGAATTAGAGGCTGATCCCAGTTCATGTGAGAGGCTGATACCAGTTCGAAAGAGAGGTTGATACCAGTTCGAATGAGAGGCTGATCCCAGTTAATGTGAGAGGCTTATACCAGTTCGAATGAGAGGCTGATCCCAGTTCGTGTGAGAGGCTGATACCAGTTCGAATGGGAGGCTGATACCAGTTCGAATGAGAGGCTGATACCAGTTCGTGTGAGAGGCTGATCCCAGGTCGTGTGAGAGGCTGATACAAGTTCGAATGAGAGGCTGATCCCAGTTCGTGTTAGACCGTTCCAGTTCGTGTAAGAGGCTGTTACCAGTTCGAATGAGAAGCTTATACCTGTTCAATGAGAGGCTGATACTAGTTCGTGTGAGAGGCTGATCCGAGGTCGTGTCAGAGGCTGATCTTAGGTCGTGTGAGAGGCTGATCCCAGTTCGTGTGAGAGGCTGATCCCAGTTCGTGTGAGAGGCTGATCCCAGGTCGTGTGAGAGGCTGATACAAGTTCGAATGAAAGGCTGTCCCCAGTTCGAGTCAGACCGCTCCCAGTTCGTGTAAGAGGCTGATACAAGTTCGAATGAGAGGCTGATACCAGTTCGTGTGAGAGGCTGATCCCAGTTCGTGTGAGAGGCTGATACCAGTTCGTGTGAGAGGCTGATCCCAGTTCGTGTGAGAGGCTGATCCCAGTTCGTGTTAGACCGTTCCAGTTCGTGTAAGAGGCTGTTACTAGTTCGAATGAGAAGCTTATACCTGTTCAATGAGAGGCTGATACTAGTTCGTGTGAGAGGCTGATCCCAGGTCGTGTTAGAGGCTGATCTAAGGTCGTGTGAGAGGCTGATCCAAGTTCGTGTGAGAGGCTGATCCCAGTTCGTGTGAGAGGCTGATCCCAGGTCGTGTGAGAGGCTGATACAAGTTCGAATGAGAGGCTGTCCCCAGTTCGAGTCAGACCGCTCCCAGTTCGTGTAAGAGGCTGATACCAGTTCGAATGAGAGGCTGATCCCAGTTAATGTGAGAGGCTTATACCAGTTCGAATGAGAGGCTGATCCCAGTTCGTGTGAGAGGCTGATACCAGTTCGAATGGGAGGCTGATACCAGTTCGAATGAGAGGCTGATACCAGTTCGTGTGAGAGGCTGATCCCAGGTCGTGTGAGAGGCTGATACAAGTTCGAATGAGAGGCTGATCCCAGTTTGTGTTAGACCGTTCCAGTTCGTGTAAGAGGCTGTTACCAGTTCGAATGAGAAGCTTATACCTGTTCAATGAGAGGCTGATACTAGTTCGTGTGAGAGGCTGATCCCAGGTCGTGTTAGAGGCTGATCTTAGGTCGTGTGAGAGGCTGATCCCAGTTCGTGTGAGAGGCTGATCCCAGGTCGTGTGAGAGGCTGATACAAGTTCGAATGAGAGGCTGATCCCCAGTTCGAGTCAGACCGCTCCCAGTTCGTGTAAGAGGCTGATACCAGTTCGAATGAGAGGCTGATACCAGTTCGTGTGAGAGGCTGATCCCAGTTCGTGTGAGAGGCTGATACCAGTTCGTGTGAGAGGCTGATCCCAGTTCGTGTGAGAGGCTTATCCCAGTTCGTGTGAGAGGCTGATACCAGTTAGAATGAATTGCTGATCCCAGTTCGTGTGAGAGGCTGATACCAGTAAGAATGAGAGGCTGATACCAGTTCGAATGAGAGGCTGATCCCAGTTCGAACTAGAGGCTGATACCAGTTCGAACTAGAGGCTGATACCAGTTCGAATGAGAGGCTGATCCTAGTTCGAATGAGAGGCTGATACCAGTTCGAATAAGAGGCTGATACCAGTTCGAACTAGAGGCTGATACCAGTTAAAATGAAAGGCTGATCCTAGTTCGAATGAGAGGCTGATACCAGTTCGAATGAGAGGCTGATCCCAGTTCGAATGATAGGGTGATAACAGTTCGGATGAGAGGCTGATCCCAGTTCGTGTGAGAGGCTGATACCAGTTTGAATGAGAGGCTGATCGCAGTTAATCTGCGAGGCTGATACTAGTGCGAATGAGAGGCTGATAACAGTTAAAATGAGAGGCTGATATCAGTTCGTGTTTAAGGCTGATACCAGTTCGAATGAGACGCTGATCCCAGTTCGTGTAAAAGTCTGATACCAGTTCGTGTGAGAGGCTGATACCAGTTAAATGAGAGGCTGATCCCAGTTCGTGTGAGAGGCTGATACCAGTTCGAAAGAGAGGCTGATCGCAGTTAATCTGAGAGGCTGATACTAGTGCGAATGAGAGGCTGATAACAGTTAAAATGAGAGGCTGATATCAGTTCGTGTGAGAGGCTTATACCAGTTCGAATGTGACGCTGATCCCAGTTCGTGTAAGAAGCTGATACCAGTTCGTGTGAGAGGTTAATACCAGTTTAATTAGAGGCTGATCCCAGTTCGTGTGAGAGGCTGATACCAGATCGAAAGAGAGGCTGATCCAAGTTAATCTGAGAGGCTGATACCAGTTCGAATGAGAGGCTGATAACAGTTAAAATTAGAGGCTGATCCCAGTTCGTGTTCGAGGCTGATACCAGTTCGAATAAAAGGCTGATCCCAGTTCGTGTGAGAGGCTGATATTAGTTAGAATGAGAGGCTGATACCAGTTCGAATGAAAGGCTGATACCAGTGCGTGTGAGAGGCTGATCCCAGGTCGTGTAAGAGGCTGATACCAGTTCGAATGAGAGGCTGATACCAGTTCGTGTGAGAGGCTGATCCCAGTTCGTGTGAGAGGCTGATCCCAGTTCGTGTGAGAGGCTGATCCCAGTTCGTGTGAGAGGCTGATCCCAGTTCGTGTGAGAGGCTGATCCCAGGTCGTTTTAGAGGCTGATACAAGTTCGAATAAGAGGCTGATCCCAGTTCGTGTGAGAGGCTTATCCCAGTTCGTGTGAGAGGCTGATACCAGTTCGAATAAAAGGCTGATCCCAGTTCGTGTGAGAGGCTGATAGCAGTTAGAATGAGAGGCTGATACCAGTTCGAATGAAAGGCTGATACCAGTTCGTGTGAGAGGCTGATCCCAGGTCGTGTGAGAGGCTGATACAAATTCGTTTGAGAGGCTGATCCCAGTTCGTGTTAGACCGCTCCCAGTTCGTGTAAGAGGCTGATACCAGTTCGAATGAGAGGCTGATACCAGTTCGAATGAGAGGCTGATACCAGTTTGTGTGAGAGGCTGATCCCAGTTCGTGTGAGAGGCTGATCCCAGTTCGTGTGAGAGGCTGATCCCAGTTCGTGTGAAAGGCTTATCCCAGTTAATGTGAGAGGCTGATCCCAGGTCTTGTGAGACGCTGATACAAGTTCGAATGAGAGGCTGATCCCAGTTCGTGTTAGACCGCTCCCAGTTCGTGTAAGAGGCTGATACCAGTTCGAATGAGAGGCTGATACCAGTTCGAATGAGGGGCTGATACCAGTTCGTGTGAGAGGCTGATCCCAGTTCGTGTGACAGGCTGATCCCAGTTCGTGTGAGAGGCTGATCCCAGGGCGTTTGAGAGGCTGATACAAGTTCGAATGAGAAGCTGATCCCAGTTCGTGTTAGACCGCTCCCAGTTTGTGTAAGAAGCTGATACCAGTTCGAATGAGAGGCTGATACCAGGTCGTGTGAGAGGCTGATACCAGTTAGAATGAGAGGCTGATACCAGTTCGAATGAAAGGCTGATACCAGTTCGTGTGAGAGGCTGATCCCAGGTCGTGTAAGAGGCTGATACCAGTTCGAATGAGAGGCTGATACCAGTTCGTGTGAGAGGCTGATCCCAGTTCGTGTGAGAGGCTGATCCTAGTTCGTGTGAGAGGCTAATCCCAGTTTTTGTGAGAGGCTGATCCCAGTTCGTGTGAGAGGCTGATCCCAGGTCGTTTTAGAGGCTGATACAAGTTCGAATGAGAGGCTGATCCCAGTTAGTGTGAGAGGCTTATCCCAGTTCGTGTGAGAGGCTGATACCAGTTCGAATGAAAGGCTGATCCCAGTTCGTGTGAGAGGCTGATACCAGTTAGAATGAGAGGCTGATACCAGTTCGAATGAAAGGCTGATACCAGTTCGTGTGAGAGGCTGATCCCAGGTCGTGTGAGAGGCTGATACAAATTCGAATGAGAGGCTGATCCCAGTTCGTGTTAGACCGCTCCCAGTTCGTGTAAGAGGCTGATACCAGTTCGAATGAGAGGCTGATACCAGTTCGAATGAGAGGCTGATACCAGTTTGTGTGAGAGGCTGATCCCAGTTCGTGTGAGAGGCTGATCCCAGGTCGTGTGAGAGGCTGATCCCAGTTCGTGTGAAAGGCTTATCCCAGTTAATGTGAGAGGCTGATCCCAGGTCTTGTGAGACGCTGATACAAGTTCGAATGAGAGGCTGATCCCAGTTCGTGTTAGACCGCTCCCAGTTCGTGTAAGAGGCTGATACCAGTTCGAATGAGAGGCTGATACCAGTTCGAATGAGGGGCTGATACCAGTTCGTGTGAGAGGCTGATCCCAGTTCGTGTGACAGGCTGATCCCAGTTCGTGTGAGAGGCTGATCCCAGGGCGTTTGAGAGGCTGATACAAGTTCGAATGAGAAGCTGATCCCAGTTCGTGTTAGACCGCTCCCAGTTTGTGTAAGAAGCTGATACCAGTTCGAATGAGAGGCTGATACCAGGTCGTGTGAGAGGCTGATACCAGTTAGAATGAGAGGCTGATACCAGTTCGAATGAAAGGCTGATACCAGTTCGTGTGAGAGGCTGATCCCAGGTCGTGTAAGAGGCTGATCCCAGTTCGTGTGAGAGGCTGATCCTAGTTCGTGTGAGAGGCTAATCCCAGTTTTTGTGAGAGGCTGATCCCAGTTCGTGTGAGAGGCTGATCCCAGGTCGTTTTAGAGGCTGATACAAGTTCGAATGAGAGGCTGATCCCAGTTAGTGTGAGAGGCTTATCCCAGTTCGTGTGAGAGGCTGATACCAGTTCGTGTGAGAGGCTGATCCCAGTTCGTGTGACAGGCTGATCCCAGTTCGTGTGAGAGGCTGATCCCAGGGCGTTTGAGAGGCTGATACAAGTTCGAATGAGAAGCTGATCCCAGTTCGTGTTAGACCGCTCCCAGTTTGTGTAAGAAGCTGATACCAGTTCGAATGAGAGGCTGATACCAGGTCGTGTGAGAGGCTGATACCAGTTAGAATGAGAGGCTGATACCAGTTCGAATGAAAGGCTGATACCAGTTCGTGTGAGAGGCTGATCCCAGTTCGTGTGAGAGGCTGATACCAGTTCGTGTGAGAGGCTGATCCCAGTTCGTGTGACAGGCTGATCCCAGTTCGTGTGAGAGGCTGATCCCAGGGCGTTTGAGAGGCTGATACAAGTTCGAATGAGAAGCTGATCCCAGTTCGTGTTAGACCGCTCCCAGTTTGTGTAAGAAGCTGATACCAGTTCGAATGAGAGGCTGATACCAGGTCGTGTGAGAGGCTGATACCAGTTAGAATGAGAGGCTGATACCAGTTCGAATGAAAGGCTGATACCAGTTCGTGTGAGAGGCTGATCCCAGGTCGTGTAAGAGGCTGATACCAGTTCGAATGAGAGGCTGATACCAGTTCGTGTGAGAGGCTGATCCCAGTTCGTGTGAGAGGCTGATCCTAGTTCGTGTGAGAGGCTAATCCCAGTTTTTGTGAGAGGCTGATCCCAGTTCGTGTGAGAGGCTGATCCCAGGTCGTTTTAGAGGCTGATACAAGTTCGAATGAGAGGCTGATCCCAGTTAGTGTGAGAGGCTTATCCCAGTTCGTGTGAGAGGCTGATACCAGTTCGAATGAAAGGCTGATCCCAGTTCGTGTGAGAGGCTGATACCAGTTAGAATGAGAGGCTGATACCAGTTCGAATGAAAGGCTGATACCAGTTCGTGTGAGAGGCTGATCCCAGGTCGTGTGAGAGGCTGATACAAATTCGTTTGAGAGGCTGATCCCAGTTCGTGTTAGACCGCTCCCAGTTCGTGTAAGAGGCTGATACCAGTTCGAATGAGAGGCTGATACCAGTTCGAATGAGAGGCTGATACCAGTTTGTGTGAGAGGCTGATCCCAGTTCGTGTGAGAGGCTGATCCCAGGTCGTGTGAGAGGCTGATCCCAGTTCGTGTGAAAGGCTTATCCCAGTTAATGTGAGAGGCTGATCCCAGGTCTTGTGAGACGCTGATACAAGTTCGAATGAGAGGCTGATCCCAGTTCGTGTTAGACCGCTCCCAGTTCGTGTAAGAGGCTGATACCAGTTCGAATGAGAGGCTGATACCAGTTCGAATGAGGGGCTGATACCAGTTCGTGTGAGAGGCTGATCCCAGTTCGTGTGACAGGCTGATCCCAGTTCGTGTGAGAGGCTGATCCCAGGGCGTTTGAGAGGCTGATACAAGTTCGAATGAGAAGCTGATCCCAGTTCGTGTTAGACCGCTCCCAGTTTGTGTAAGAAGCTGATACCAGTTCGAATGAGAGGCTGATACCAGGTCGTGTGAGAGGCTGATACCAGTTAGAATGAGAGGCTGATACCAGTTCGAATGAAAGGCTGATACCAGTTCGTGTGAGAGGCTGATCCCAGGTCGTGTAAGAGGCTGATACCAGTTCGAATGAGAGGCTGATACCAGTTCGTGTGAGAGGCTGATCCCAGTTCGTGTGAGAGGCTGATCCTAGTTCGTGTGAGAGGCTAATCCCAGTTTTTGTGAGAGGCTGATCCCAGTTCGTGTGAGAGGCTGATCCCAGGTCGTTTTAGAGGCTGATACAAGTTCGAATGAGAGGCTGATCCCAGTTAGTGTGAGAGGCTTATCCCAGTTCGTGTGAGAGGCTGATACCAGTTCGAATGAAAGGCTGATCCCAGTTCGTGTGAGAGGCTGATACCAGTTAGAATGAGAGGCTGATACCAGTTAGAATGAAAGGCTGATACCAGTTCGTGTGAGAGGCTGATCCCAGGTCGTGTGAGACGCTGATACAAATTCGAATGAGAGGCTGATCCCAGTTCGTGTTAGACCTCTCCCAGTTCGTGTAAGAGGCTGATACCAGTTCGAATGAGAGGCTGATACCAGTTCGAATGAGAGGCTGATACCAGTTCGTGTGAGAGGCTGATCCCAGGACGTGTGAGAGTCTGATCCCAGGTCGTGTGAGAGGCTGATCCCAGTTCGTGTGAGAGGCTTATCTTGTTAATGTGAGAGGCTGATCCCAGGTCGTGTGAGAGGCTGATACAAGTTCGAATGAGAGGCTGATCCCAGTTCGTGTTAGACCGCTCCCAGTTACTGTAAGAGGCTGATACCAGTTCGAATGAGATGCTGATACCAGTTCGAATGAGAGGCTGATCCCAGTTCGTGTGAGAGGCTGATCCTAGTTCGTGTGAGAGGCTGATACCAGTTCGAATGGAAGGCTGATCCCAGTTCGTGTGAAAGGCTGATACCAGTTAGAATGAGAGGCTGATACCAGTTCGTGTGAAAGGCTGATCCCAGTTCGTGTGACAGGCTGATCCCAGTTCGTGTAAGAGGCTGATCCCAGGGCGTTTGAGAGGCTGATACAAGTTCGAATGAGAGGCTGATCCCAGTTCGTGTTAGACCGCTCCCAGTTTGTGTAAGAAGCTGATACCAGTTCGAATGAGAGGCTGATACCAGTTCGTGTGAGAGGCTGATACCAGTTCGTGTGAGAGGCTGATCCCAGTTCGTGTGAGAGGCTGATCCCAGTTCGTGTGAGAGGCTGATCCCAGTTCGTGTGAGAGGCTTATCCCAGTTCGTGTGAGAGGCTGATACCAGTTCGAATGAAAGGCTGATCCCAGTTCAAGTGAAAGGCTGATACCAGTTTGAATGAGAGGCTGATACCAGTTCGAATGAGAGGCTGATCCCAGTTCGTGTGAGAGGCTGATACCAGTTCGAACTGAGAGGCTGATACCAGTTCGAAATGAGAGGCTGATCCCAGTTCGTGTAAGAGGCTGATACCAGTTCGAATGAGACGCTGATCCCAGTTCGTGTGAGAGGCTGATCCCAGTTCGTGTGAGAGGCTTATACCAGTTAATTTGAGAGGCTGATCCCAGGTCGTGTGAGAGGCTGATACAAGTTCGAATGAGAGGCTGATCCCAGTTCGTGTTAGACCGCTCCCAGTTTGTGTGAGACCGATCCCATGTTGTGTGAGAGGCTGATACCAGTACGAATTAGAGGCTGATCCCAGTTCATGTGAGAGGCTTATACCAGTTCGAAAGAGAGTTTGATACCAGTTCGAATGAGAGGCTGACCCTAGTTAATGTTAGAGGCTTATACCAGTTCGAATGAGAGGCTGATCCCAGTTCGTGTGAGAGGCTGATACCAGTTCGAATGAGAGGCTGATACCTGTTCGAATAAAAGGCTGATACCAGTTCGTGTGAGAGGCTGATCCCAGGTCGTGTGAGAGGCTGATACAAGTTCGAATGAGAGGCTGATCCCAGTTCGTGTTAGACCGCTCCTAGTTCGTGTAAAGGGCAGTGACAGTTGTCTCTTCAAGGTTTTCTTCATTAAAAGGCTTCCGCCTGCAAAATGCACTGGCTAAAGACGTCCGCCTAATACAGCCTTTAAAAATGGCCTACAGAGCATCAAAAGCTGAGGCTCAACAACGCTATATAGTCGCCTGGGCAAAACAGGCAAATTCCCGAAATGTCTTACCTTTTTCGCCAAAGTAATCGCCATCTTCTTAATGATGCGGATGACGGTTAATGTTGGTATTACACTTACTTCGGGTCAAACACAGGACACTTTCGTTCTTTGTGCTTGAGCTCGGGAAACGCCGTCGCTAGAGAGTAATAGCGGCCGACTCATCTGGCGCTCCCTCGACAAGCCGCGTACTCTTCATTCGGGATCTCAGCAATAATCTTTGTTTCATGCTGGATTCTGGCGACGAAGTCAGCGGAATACCCCTTTCTAACTCTGACCGACAGACCTCATTCCGAACACATTTTCTTTCAAGCAATCGACCGTTAACGAATTCTCACGCGTGGAAGCAGCTGCCTTTCCTTTAACCTAAGTTTCGAGCACCCGCTGTCCTGGACATTTATAGTAACGTTTTTTTAACCGAACACAGGCAACAAGTCTGGGAAAGAAACCGAATATCAACGATCAGTCTTGCAATATATTGGTAAATGTCTTTAAAGCAAAAACAACAGCGCATCTGAAGTGTCTTAAGGACGCCTGTTTGCATTGATACACCATGAGTAGCAAGATGACACTTAATAGGCTGTTTTGAACACGGACTGTTTCCCAAAATGGCGAATTCACGGCTACTTTTATTCACGGGCACACAACCATTTCATTTCATCGGAATGCAAATATCACGCCATGAACTTGACACTTGGCGTAATGCAAACTACGACGGCTTCAGTGCTGGGGTATTCAACTTGAAAGGATTGTTGGATAATGTCCCAATTTTCTACGGAGTATTTTTTTAAGTCTTTTAAATTCGATATTTTCAAAGCGTCTATGCTGGAATATAAATAATATTTTAAAAAACGAAACGGCGTTCCGCGTACTTCAATCTACATGTCTTCTGATCCTATAGATTCATAATATTCGTAACACCAAGATTTGGGATAAATTCTTATCTGGGAAAATTAAATGTTTAAATTTGCATCATATTGTATAAAACGGTTTTGCTACGCGCGTTAGGCGAAGCGGTCGATAAGGCTCGTTTGCTCAAAAGGATCAATCACGCAGGAAGACATACATTCATTTTCGCCAAAAAATACTTTAATGGTAGACAATATTCTGTTGCCAACAATCAAAGTTGTCGATGGCAAGACAAGAGGCGTAACGGAAGCGCCACCACTGAAGACTCCTCGAATTTGCGTAGACGAAAATTTCGTTTGATGCGGCAACGGAAGAGGCGTGGCGCAGTTGTTGTTGTTGTTGTTGTTGACCGCCTCTTTCGTTCTTAATAACCGTATTCTTCCTTTTCTTATCCATTGCTTACAGTCTATCCTAGCGACCGCTACAAGAGGTCGGGGATCACCAACAACTACTGGTCTTATTCTCGAAAGCTTATTCGGTGACGGAGAGACGTTAAAGTACTTTCGGACGGGAATTATTAGCGGTTTACGCAACCATTCGCTACCTCACGCATTTGGCTAAGGCTTCAATTGTAACGGTTTTCACGGACTATTTACAACTTATTTCAGCTTACCGTTTATCATCTGCCAAGTACGCGGAGATAGAAATACGGCAACTTGTTTTCCTGTCGCAATTTAACATTGAATTCAGGCACGTGAAGAGAGTCGACAACCCAGTCGCTGATGCTCTTTTGCGTTTCGCAATCAATGGTGTAACCACAATGACCCATATCGACTATGAGGCTTTAGCACAAGCACAACAGAAGAATGGAGTAGGTACTCATAATCGCCTATCCACTTATAAACCTTTCCCGTTGCCTAACCCAGCGATCACGATGATATGCAACACCTCGAAGACGCATCCCCTACCTGTTGTTCCTCCATCTTTTCGACGTATTGTCTTTGATGCAATCTACTTTCTCGCTCACCCTGGTCACAAGGCATCAGTTAAATTGATTGCTGGTCGCTTCACATAGCAAGGATTCTCGAAGGAAGTGAGAACATAGGGCCGAAGCATGCATCGCAGGTCAACGCTCCAAGGTGATCCAGTATAACAAGGCTCCGGTTAGTTCGTTCTACGTACCGAATGCTAGGTTCAGCCACGTACCACTCGATCTTTAAGGACAATTTCCTGTTTCATAGAGGTGCTGTTTCCCGTTAACATGCGTAGGCCGTTTCACAAGATGGCCATTAGCGGTGGTAATACCAGTCGCTACTTCCGAGACTGTTATCAACGCGTTCCTAAACAATTGGGTTGCCGTGTTTGGAGCTCCACGCAATATTAAAACTGACCGCCGAAAACAATTTGAGTCTGTCGCGTTCCGCAAGATGTGCGAATTCATCGGTTGTCTGCGGTATTAACGAACAACAGCTTACCATCCAGCCACTAATGGCATGGTCGAGAGGTTTCACGAAACTCGAACAATCCTGTTCCACATCACCAACCCAAGGACAACCCAAATGTCGGTCTCCAACCAACCCCCACCTCGCATTCCTTCGACAACTCGTTCGAGGCGCCGAGTAAATTTCCCAACTAACCTTACCACGCATATCTGCAAAGCCATACCGTCTTTTCACGACTACATTTCTAATGAGGGTTCCTTGTTGTGTACTTATCAATATACGTTTGTTTAAAACGATAAGAGATACACCTCCCGATTTAAACGTTCGAAATAGTCGTCTTCATTTCTTATATTTAGTAAGCTCGTTAGGATAAGAACATATCTATTATCAACTATACAGACCACGCAAAGTTTTGGTTTCCAATTGACGAAAACATTATCAAAAAGCGTCATCGTCTGTAATCCTAAGAAAAAACGTTTTATCTTTCAAACAAAAACTTTATTTCTTAAAATCAATACGAAAGATGAAAAACTTGCTAACTGTGCCTCGACAAAGGAAGAAAATTGGGTAAATTTAATAAAATCGTTTGCTCTATTTCCTGGAAGTAAAATTAAATCCATGACAAATTAACACAATCGTTAAAGGATTCTTTGTGGTTTCGAGGTATTCGTTAGATCACACAAGGTTGTAGGGCTTTCGCAGATATCCGTTGGAGTTGCGAGCGTCCGGCCAGCGGCTTCGACCGTTTCTTTTCGAACAAAAGATTTCAATAACCCAAATGTGCGCGCATTCTGTTAATTATGTCAAGTGCACAAATTGCACTTCAAGTTCGAAACTTCCAGACATTATCGGTCGTAATCAAAACTGTCGAGTTCAACACGCGGTTTTTAGCATTATAATTATTTTCACAAGCCGATTTTTAAAAATTAATTAATGGAATGTAGCTGATTACATGTTCAGTGTGTCAGAAACAATTCCCAAAACAAAATTGAGCAATTCAACTAATTATGGTACACGGAATCTATGTATTGTGATAATGTCCTCAAATTCGTTTTATACTCGGCGGTGAAGGCAGACGTAAACCCCAATTTTGAACTCCTTAATAGTCAATGAGGTTAATAAATGAGCTAACAGTAAGCTGTACGATGCAGACAAAAGGAACTGTGACAACCTTTTTTATAGACCATAATAGACTATTAATCGGTAGGTAAATGATAACTTGACATGAGTTTAAATTTATATTCTTTAGACCTAGGAAAAGTCAATACGTCTACTTTGATTGCAAAGCAATTTAAGGAGCTGGCAATTTTTGTAAACTTCGACTATTGTATTGAATTAAAAGACTGCCAAAATAAAAATGTACTAGTTTTATCAAATCCAGACAATTATTGGACAATTCTCTTTGTTTAAATACTTTAGTTTACATATTTAAACCGTATTTTCAATGTTATGAAGCCGTTGTGAGTTCCATCACACCCAGTTTCAAGGTCATAGAGATATTGTGGCACCACGACTAAATAAAATGTGGGTGTGAATAGAGAAGGGTGTCGTCAATGCGTAAATGCGTTTTATAGCTTATGCATTCTGGAAATTGCACAGCATGCGAGTTATATTCTACGACGGTTGACTAAGCTGTTTTGTTTAAAAAAACGACGATAAAGAAGTATAAATTTTATGGTGGCCAGCATCATCTCTCATTTAGTAAGGGTCTTGGGGTTTCGAATGCCAGACTTACAGGAAGTATAAACTGAATTCATCATCTTTTCGGAAACGATAAGTACGCATAAGCGAATGGAACCGATAAGGTAAAGCACCTGAACTATTTGAGATCAGCCTTGCAACAAAGGCAAGAAGAAGAGCGGAGTGCCGTGACCAGCCATTCAACAGTTCATACTTAAAGTGTTCTAGCCGGGTTGGGAATGAATGATATTGTTTTGGATTCAACGAAAACCCCAGCAAGGCACAGTGTCTGGCAGCGCCTTTGCAGTGTGTCGTCTCTGGACGTGGTCATTGGGGCCGCCCCGTGGTCGTCAATGTTGCCTTAATCTATGTTGTACGTAAATACCATTTGATGCTCTTCTGACCGAAGAAATGTTCGACCTTCGCTGGGGGTTTGAAACGGTAACCATGGAACATAGATGCATGTCCCAGGCAGCCGTAATGAGAAGACACATTGAAT